>JXCR01080638.1:64859-98925 GCA_002079205.1 Phalaenopsis hybrid cultivar
TATATATATATATATATATATATTCCCTACATGTTTAAAATTAAAAGGAAAGGCAGTTACAAAAGTTTTCAAAATAAAAAAAGAACAAAGGAGAAGAAATAGCCCCTAAAATTACAAGTATTGATCCTAAAAAAGAAGTTTCCAAAGGAGAACACAAAAAATTGTGGCAAAAATAGCAACTGTGACTCCATCATAATCTTCAAGGCAACAAATCAAAAGAAACATAGAATCAAGATGTAAATCTTAAGTGTGGAGCAGACAAATAGTCCCCAGTAAACAGAAAAAGGAGTGCAGCAGGTGGGCAGTAAGAAACAACACAATCTAGTGTAAACATGCCAGATCTGGCAAGCCAATTTGCAAGTCTATTCCCTTCCCTATAAATGAAATAGAGTTAAATATTCATAGAGTTTTTAAGAGCCTGGATCTTTTTTTCCCATTGTAAATGGTGCCAAGAGGAGGGCATGCCTTCTTGTATCGTCTGTAGGAGAATCTAAGAATCCCCTTCAAGTAGTAAATGATGCCATTGATTCATCTTGGCAAGGGTAATAGCCCAATAAATAGCAATTAACTCAATTGTCAAGGCATCTGTGGCAACAACAGGAATTTGAAAATAAAGTATGCAGTGCCCATTATGATCCCTGAACACACCATCCACACTAGCACCCAAGTTAGAAAAACTACCATCAGTATTAATTTATGAAGGTAGGAGATGTAGTTTCTAGTTACATGAGACATGGAGATAGGCTGATCTTCAAATTTTGCCTTGTTCCTAGCCATCCAAAGGAACCAGGCCACCATAAAAGGTACAATTCCAAGTTTATAGAATTCAAACTCCTCTAATAGAAAATAATATTGAGCCACTCTAAATGCTTAGTATTAATGTTGAGGTACTTGGTTTGATTATTCCAAACCTGCTGGGCAAAGTAGCATTTGAAGAACAGATGAGGAATAGACTCCTCCTCCTTACCACATAAAAAATAATGAGAGGGTCCTCTCAAGTCTTTAAGCTTAAGTATGTCATCAGTTGGGATGAGTCCATTAAGCATTCTCCAGCTGAATAATGACAAAAATGCGCAAAAGCTCTATTTGCTTCTGCCATTCTATGGGTCTCTTCCTTTTTGCGTATGGCATCGCCACTACCTTTGGCAGCATCTACTAATTCGGAACTTAATCTGAAATCCATATTTCGACCCGGACACTTTCGTACTAAACTATTGGCCTTCAAGGATAGAAAGGGATAAGCTTTTGTGCCAAATTAAATCAGCCCAAGGTTTTTGCTTCAAAGTGTTGAGTTTTATATAAATTAATTTAGTTAAGCTTTGATGTGCACAACCCTGCCAAACCAATTTATCAGCTCTAGATCTGTCAAACTAGATTTTGCTAATCTGGATAGCATAGTGTTCTTGAAGAAAAGTTTTGAGGAAAGGCAGTGAGCAGGAAGTGTCCTCCCAGGAGTCAACCACTTGCAAATGGGTGTTAGTATTATCAGTGTTGGGTTTTAGCAGCTCTTTGGGACACCAAGAATCCAGCCAGAAATTGATTTTACCATTGCCAAGATCCCCGAAAAATAATTCTTCATCTTGCTCCCTGATTTTGAGCATTTTAACCTAGAGTCTAGAGTCCCCAATCTTCCATACAATAGTGAAAGGGTGGCACTCCTTACAGTACTTAATCCTCATAAATTTAGCCCAAAGGGACTATTTCTAAATTTGATCCAAATTTTACAAAGGTTAACTTGAAGGAGATGCTGCAACCCTTTAAAACCAATGCCACCAGCCTATATGGGTTTAACTAATTTTTGCTAGCTAGCCCGTGAAGTTGATGCCTCTGACCAAGCCAGAGGAATATGTCAAAAGCCCTTTCCATTTATAGTTGAGTACTCTTCTTCATAGTGGTCATTTGGAGAATATAGGAAGGGAAAGTAGTTAGTATGCTTTTCAACAAAGTAATTTTGCCTCCATTTGACAGAAAGGTGTTTGACCAGCAAGATAAAGTGGTAGAAATTTTTCCCACAAAATGAGTTTGTTTTTATCTTCCTTTGATTAGCTAAACTCCAAGATATTTAATTGGCAGTTTAGAACTATTGAACTTGGTGTAATCATGAATCCAATGTATGTGCCCCATTGGAGTAGATTTTTTAAAGTAAGTGCTACATTTATCTGAGTTAAATAACATCCCAGAGTGCATTTAGAAAGATAAATATATATAGGGGGAGCTCTGGGTACACCTTTGAAAGTGGATGCACCTACTTATAACAAAGTCAGGCCAGCACTGGCTAGAATACAAGTGGAAAGAGACATCACCCTCCCACCCTGAATTGAAAAGAATCTGGATTGGCTCAGATATTGATGGTTTTTGGCAGAACATTGTATCTGAACAAAAACCATACTATTGCCAATATTGTGGAATGTTTGGCCATACAGTGGAAAAAATGCTACAGATTACATCCACCATTCAAAAGAAATGCTGGCAAGGATCATAAGGAAAAAGGAACACCTTACTGCAAGCCATAAAAAACTTTGCTGAAGAATCACATCTGCATAACAGGAAGGATCACACTCAAAGAACTGAGGAAGTACCTCCAACCATTAAAGTACAATCTTCATATGAGGATCCTTTTGATGAGCCATCAGAAGGCTCCCCCTATAAACAGAAACACAGGGACTTCTCCAATCAATATAGATAGAAAGGAAATCAAAGAAATTATTATAATCACTCACTCACCTTCCCCTCATGAGGAAGGACAGACAGACATGCATGGCAAGGCACCTGAAGATCATGTTATTGCTGGCATTCAACAGGCAATAGAAGATTATTGGCAGGTACAAACAGCTAGAAGGAAAAGAAAACAAGTAAATGAAGTACAGAAACTACAACAGGGAAGATCAAAACAGGTTGAGAGTAAATCCAGTATTAAGATTGGTTCTCCCCACCATCATAGAGGCAGAACCAGATGAAGATCACAGCCATCCCTACAAATTTATCAAACAAATGACTAATATCCTTTGCTGGAACATTAGGGGAATTGCCAATCTCCTCTCTCTTAAAAGAGTTTTACATTTAAATCATAAATATAAACCTTGGTGCATTGTGATTCTTGAGCCTATGGTTCACAAAAACCATCAAAAGCTTATCAAGAAATTCCCTGGATTCAATAACTTTGCCAAATACCATTAATAAAATCTGGATTTTATGTAGAAAAGAAATCAGATGGAACATCATTGTTAATCATCAACAATTTGTCCATTTTAAGTTTAACATAAATGGACATGTGGGTTATGCTACTTTCACTTATGCAGGTTGTACTAAGGAAGACAGAAAGGAGCTGTGGAGTTGCTTGTTGAATATCAGCCAGCTAATGGATCCCCCCTAGATTGTGGTGGAGATTTTAACTGCATTGCCTCTCCTGCTAAAAAAATAGGGGGTAGAGCTCCAAAACTTACTAAAATAAATACTTTAACTGATAATATTCACAGGGCTGAGCTGTTTGATTTGGGCTTTAAAGGTCTTGCTTTTACTTGGAAGAGGGGTAAAATCTGGGAAAGACTCGATAGATGTTTGGTCAATGACAGATGGTACAACCACTTCCTTTTCACTTTTGTTACCCCCATCTTAGCCTTGTTGGTTCTGACCATAGACCTATCCTTATTAGCATCACCTCCTCAGATAACAAACCTTCCCCTTCCCCATTTAGATATCTGAACATGTGGTCTTGTCATCCTTCTTACAACTCTTACATTGCCAACCTTTGGAATGGGATTTCACACACTGACCCTCTTATCAAACTCAGCTTATTACATATCAAAACTGCTAAAGCTCTGAGGAGTTGGAGTTGGGGGACTTTTGGGAATGTCCTCACCAATGTGCAGGAGCTTGAGGGGGAAGTATTGAGATTAGAGCAACTTGAACAGGAGGGCTTAGCTGAGGAAAAAGAACTGCTAACTTCTCCAAATAAACTTCTTACTGCTATTGATTACCAAGACCAATATCTGAAGCAAAAAGCCGCTATAAATATATTCAAGGAGGAGGACAGAAATACCAAATTCTACCATGCTTACATAAAGTAAAAAAGGAAATGTAATACTATTCATGCTATTGAGACTGTTGAGGAGAATTGCCTTCATGAGAATGCTAAAATAACTAATGATGTTGTAACCTATTTCAAAAATCTGTTGAATCAAGAGAACAATCCCAGAAGCCCTATTGATCCAGATTATTTCAATGCTGAGAAGGATTACACTGCTAATTTAAAACTTGCTGACATCCCTGATGAAGAGGAGATATGGAAGGCTATTAATTCTATTGATAGTAGCAAAGCAGTTGGTCCTGATGGTTTCACAGCTGAGTTTTACAAGAAATCTTGGGACATTATTAAACCTAAGGTGATTGCTCCTGTGGCCAATTTTTTCTAAGGAAATAATCTCCCACAGTACTTTAGTGCTTCTACTTTTTTGTTGATCCCCAAATCTAAGCTACAAACCACCTAGAATCACTTCAGACCTATTTGTCTAGCCATTGTAATGAACAAAGTGATCACCAAAATCATTGTCAATAGACTCCAACCTCATATTGAACACATCATTAAACCCAATCAAACAGCATTTGTGAAGGGGAGCTCTATTGTTGACACCACTCTCTTGGCACAGGAACATCTGAATAATCAGAATAAGACCTGTAGAGGTGGCAATTTGATATACAAATTAGATTTGAAAAAGGCATATGATACTATTAGTTGGGGATTCATTATGGATGTTCTTACTGTTAGAGGTTTCAAATTAGACTTCTGCCAGCTGATTCATAGATGGCTTCACAATAATAA
This sequence comes from Phalaenopsis hybrid cultivar, assembly GCA_002079205.1. Taxonomy (NCBI): domain Eukaryota; kingdom Viridiplantae; phylum Streptophyta; class Magnoliopsida; order Asparagales; family Orchidaceae; genus Phalaenopsis; species Phalaenopsis hybrid cultivar. The sequence goes on from JXCR01080638.1 coordinate 69,679, forward strand.
TCATTCTATTCTCATAAATGGCAAAGGCTGGGGGTCTTTCATTGCTTCCAGAGGTTTGAAGCAAGGGGACCCCTTATTCCCCACTATGTTTATTATTGCAATTGACTATTTATCTAGAAGGCTGGATGATTTTCTTCTAAACCAAAACTATACTATCTATCATCATAGATCCAACTTTGCCATCACTCACTTGATCTATGCTGATGATATCATGGTCTTCTCTAGAGCTCATAAAAATGCTGTGAGGAAAGTGTATCGGACTCTTCAAAAGTTCCAAACACACTCTGGTATGTGCTTCAGTCCAGAGAAGTGCCTGCTAATTTTTAATAAACATGCTAATCCAAATTGCAAACAATGGGCTTCTAGTTATACTGGCTTCTTAAACTCCCAGCTTCCTGACAAGTATTTGGGGACCATGCTTCTTATTCGAAGAACCAAAAAAATTTAGTTTGAAGAAGTCAAAAATATAATCACTACCTACCTTAATGGGTGGACTCATTCCTTCCTTTCAAATGGGGGTAGAATTACACTACTGAAAAGCATTCTAACTACCTTTCCCTCTTATATCCTGCAGATGACTAATATCAAGAAAAGCACCAAAATTCAGCTTGAAAGGGCATTTAACAGATTTCTTTGGTCTGGACAGAGGCAACAGATGCATTGGGCTTCTTGGCAAAAAATGGCCAAACCTCAACTGGTTGGGGGTATTGGCTTCAAGGGTATTAATCAGCTCTTCCAAATCAACTTATGCAAGCTTTGGATTAAGTTCAGAGCTCAGACTTCTTTGTGGGCTCTTTTCACGAAGGGAAAATATTGTAGAGATCAACACCCCACACTTGTTGAAAGAAAAATAGGGGATTCCAAAATTTGGGGAAAGACGCTAAATAAAGATATACTGCTGAAAACCTGTTCATTTGGGATTTGGGTAAAGGAGACATAAATTTCTAGCTTGATAATTGGTGCCCTAAAGATTGGTTGTCCCCTATCTGTAGCACCCCTAACTCTGACCTCAAGGTGGCTGACTGTTGGGTGGATGATGAATGGTCTGTACTTAAACTTTCAGAAATTCTCCATGCCAATTCGATCACAAAAATTGTCAGCATCAAAATTAACAGAAGAAAGCTAGATACATTTGTTTGGCAGTCCTTCTCAAATCAAAGCCTTACCAAAGCCATCTACTCTAAAATTTTCCAATGGGAACACCTACCCGGAGCAAAATTATTTGGATCAATTTTCTATCCCCCTCCATGTCTTTTTTCTGTTGGGGGGTCATTAATAATCTCCTCCCTACTGATGATATTCTTAAACTAAAGGGTATTAGGGGGCCTTCTAAATGCAGGTTCTGTATTCAGGAGGAGGAATCATTGCCCCATCTTTTTTCTTGAATGCAACTTTGTACAGCTTGTCTGACACCAATTGCTAGCCCACTTGAATATTGACAAAATCCTCTTTACTTGGGATAATATCACCACTTCTTGGCAGACTTGGAATAAGAGGAACTATGCTTCTATACCTCTCATTGTTGCATGGTTTATTTGGATGGAAAGAAACAAGATTAAGTTTGTAGAAGGTACACCAAAAACTGAGAAGATAGTCAGAAATAGCCTTTCCTATGTTCACAAGATGATTAAGTTTAGAAGATTTCCTAACATCTCTAACTTACTCTTTGGGACAACCAGACAAGAATTATGTTCATAGGATTTTTTGGAAACCTCCTGGTTACCACACAGTCAAGGTAAATACTGATGGAAGCTTCAATAAGTTAGGAGCAGGTGTTNTAATTATGTTCATAGGTTTTTTTAGAAATCTCCTGGTTACCACACAGTCAAGGTAAATACTGATGGAAGCTTCAGTAAGTTACCAGCAGGTGTTGGGGGTGTCTACCGAAATCACTTAGGGAAATGCTTATTATACTTCCACATCCCCATTGTGGATGCTGATGCTGTTGAAACTGAATTAACGGCTATCTAAAGGGCTTTAAAAATTGCCAAAATGTCTAGCTGGTACAACTTATGGTTAGAAGTGGATTCTACTGCTGTAATCAAGATACTGAAGGATGAGGAGCTTACACCCTGACACCTTACTTATTGGACCAAAAAGATTAGAGAAATTTCTTCATAGTTAAAAGTGCAATATAGTTTTATCTATAGAGAGGGAAACCAGCCTGCAAATTGGCTTGCCAGACAAGGTAACAACTTAAAGGAGTTCTCTGTTNCACGCCGGCACCTTACTTATTGGACCAAAAAGATTAGAGAAATTTCTTCATAGTTAAAAGTGCAATATACTTTTATCTATAGAGAGGGAAACCAGCCTGCAAATTGGCTTGTCAGACAAGGTAACAACTTAAAGGAGTTCTCTGTTGCTGTATCCCCTCCCCACACCCTTCAGTTTTTACTGCAGGGTGACAGGATTGAGGTCCCACATTTCAGAATTGTTAAACAAGATCTTAAGTGACTGTTTATTCCTCTGCAATGGTTTTCATTTGCCACTCTTTATCTTTAGATTTTGCACTCCATGTTAGCTGGGGTTTTATTTCTTGGCAAACCATTGTTAGTGTAGCTTTTTTAGGAGGACTGATGATTCCTGTATTGAATCACAAGGTCCCCAGCTATTTTTTCNAGATTGAGGTCCCACATTTCAGAATTGTTAAACAAGATCTTAAGTGACTGTTTATTCCTCTGCAATGGTTTTCATTTCCCACTCTTTATCTTCAAATTTTGCACTCCATGTTAGCTGGGGTTTTATTTCTTGGCAAACTATTGTTAGTGTAGCTTTTTTGGGAGGACTGATGATTCCTGTATTGAATCACAAGGTCCCCAGCTATTTTTTCTTCCTTGCAACCCCCTCTTTAATCAACATGTAGGGAGACATATGCATCTCCTGGTGGAATATATATATATATATATATATATATATATATATATATATATATATATATATATATATATATATATANACTTCCAACAAGCAACTCGTCAAGTAAAGTGGTGTCGACAACTTCTGGCGACTCCGTTGGGGACTAAATTTTCTCTCCATTTAAATCAGGAAATATTATCTTCATACATTGATAATGTGTACATGTCTCTCATGAACCAAATTACCCTTCTTCCATCGGCATGCTTTACCCATTTCTATCTTGGGAAAGTACAGTCATCTCTTTGGACTTCAGGACTATCATTCAATCACCCTTGAAATGGAAGGTTTAGAAGGCCATTAAGGACTTTTTAATCCTTGTGTGAGGTCAGACCCCCAATAAGTGTGTTGGTGGAAGAGTTTCAACTGGGCATTGTGCGCTGTAAAGTTGGCCCCCCACTGGGACATGAACTTCACTTTTCCCTTTCGAGTTTGATTTGTTTTTTTGTGTAAATTAGATCAGATTGCGTCATGCTGCACGTGCTCTTTAATTTTCCTTATATTAATTAAATCTTTCTACTTTCAAACTATTTTTACTAATATCTTAAAATCTCCACAAATTAAATAAAGACTTACCCTATTTACAGTTCAACCTCTGATAATTTTTAGTGCTCTCACTAAGATTACGAACTATTGGCCAAATAGCTAACCCTATAGTTTTCTCTTTTTGAAGCTGCTGCAACGGCGTTTCCAACACTAACCTTTTTCCTACAACCTGCTGATGAGCCGCGATGCCCACAATGTCACCCCTACCATCAAGTTTGGAGCAGGATTTGAAAATCTCGATGTCATTCTCGAGAAAGTCCCGTTCGTCATAATGAAGGTCGCGGCTCCAGAGGTTCAAAAATCGTCTGTTGAGTTTAAGCTGAACTGCCCTCAAGACTTCCCTTCTTATAAGAGGGTCAAGACTACTGCCACCGTGACACATACTAAGCTTGTTGTTCCTGTCTCTACTAAGGGAAAATAATTTATGATTGTTGAAGATCCGACTTAATGATTGGTTGTCCTGCCATCAGTATTTGAAATCAAATCAAATTCGAGGACTACACCGTTAAGCAGAACTCAGAGGAGAAGCTGCAGCTGATTGGTCTGGAGGGCTACTGGAGCCCAGATTATTAAGGAGGTACCTACTGGCAAAGTTCCTCATTAAAAGGAGTCAGGATTACTGGAGACCTATCCACTTCTACAAGGTAGTGGGTTTCATCCCCTGATGGATACTAATGGGTACAAAAGTATCGTGAAGATGACCGTTACTTTACCATCACTCCGTGGATATAGAGGGGAGAGGAACATGTTTGCTCCTATCACCCATATCTGTTCAGTTTTTCAGAGACTAGCTGTCAAAGAAGGTGGTTCAGTTGGTGAGTTACTTAAAGTTGTGGGGTGTGTAGTATCCCCTTGCTTGAAGAAAGAAATTTTATGGGATGTAGGATCTGCCAGTCAATCTCAGAAATCAACTGAAGCTTTGCCTGCTCGCATTTTTATCTGGCTCCCCTTGGGAAACAGAGTTGATACCACCAAGGTTGCTAATGATTCTACTGTCACTAGACCGGCAGAATGTTGACCAGTTAAGTTGCATCTAGGTCTGAGAATTCTACCAATTACTAGTCACAAAGATGTTCTTAAAGTTCCAAATGAAAAGACGAAGAGCTTACCCAGTACTGTATCTACCGCGACACATACTAAGCTCGTTGTTCCTGTCTCTACTAAGGGAAAATAATTTATGATTGTTGAAGATCCGACTTAATGATTGGTTGCCCTGCCATCAGTATTTTAAATCAAATCAAATTCGAGGACTACACCGTTAAGCTGAACTCAGAGGAGAAGCTGCAGCTGATTGGTCTGGAGGGCTACTGAAGCCCATATTTCTATGGAGCTACCTACTGGCAAAGTTCCCCATTAAAAGGAGTCAGGATTACTGGAGACCTATCCACTTCTACAAGGTAGTGGATTTCATCCCCTAATGGATACTAATGGGTACGAAAGTATCGTGAAGATGGCCGCTACTTTACCATCACTCCGTGGATATAGAGGGGAGAGAAACAAGTTTGCTCCTATCACCCATGTCTGTTCAGTTTTTCAGAGACTAGCTGTCAAAGAAGGTGGTTCAGTTGGTGAGATACTTAAATGTGTGGGGTGTGTAGTATCCCCTTGCTTGAAGAAAGAAATTTTATGGGACGTAGGATCTGCCAGTCAATCTCAAAAATCAACTGAAGCTTTGCCTGCTCGCATTTTTATCTGGCTCCCCTTGGGAAATAGAGTTGATACCACCAAGGTTGCTAATGATTCTACCGTCACTAGACCGACAGAATGTTGACCAGTTAAGTTGCATCTAGGTCCGAGAATTATACCAATTACTAGTCACAAGGATTTTCTTAAAGTTCCAAATGAAAAGATGAAGAGCTTACCCAATACTGTATCTAGTCTGCACCAAGGGGAGCATACTTCTCTTTGACATGCCGATGTTTCTCCTGAGACACTCCATCACAAGGCACACCATCAAAGAAAAAGGCATGGGTACCCAAGGTCTCCGTACATATATAGTCTAGTAAGCCCACTGGGCAGGATCATAGAATGAAGTAAGGGTCTAAAATATCCAACATTGTTGCAGCAATTGCTAGCGAGATGGATGAGCAAGTGGAGGATGTCTAGCATAGTCCTCTAAATCTTAAGGTGCTACAAGAATAAAAAATTAAAGGAAAGGTTGAAAAACTCAGGGTCCAGATTTTTGAGTTGGCCCGAGAACATGGAGTTTCCAATAATGATGATGAAGACTATGACTTCAATGATTACCTCGAGGAAGATTTCATCGATATCCATGTCTTTGAGACCAGAGCTGCTGCATCTAGTGCAATGCTCAATCCCTCGTCGAAGAGAATGTCGTAGATGAGCTACGTAGGGCTATTTTCTTAAGGGATGAGCAAATCAGCCAAATGGAGAAAAGAATGAAAGAGATGGCCGCTGTCATGACTGTCATGGCCACAACTCAGGGACAGTCTCAACCATCATAGTTAGCCTTTCCAGAAGTCAATCAACTAAAGATTATACATATTACGGATGAAAGGAGAGAAGTCACATTAGGAAATAGAGATGATCAACAAAAGAAGGACTCTCTACCAAGCGCCATGCCAGAAAAATAATTTAAGCAAATTTTTAAGCAAGATCAGAAGGCCTTTGCCCAATCTAAGGGCGATGCATTGATTTTTAAGGGTAGACCTTACCTAGAAGAATTTGATGCCTTAACCTACCTAAGGGTTTTGTATCGCCAAATTGTAAGATATTCGATCGGAGTGAAAATCCAAAAAATCATATGGCACATTTTTGAGACAGTTGTGGCAACACATGAGGAAACGAAGCTTTACTCTTTCGACATTTTTTCAGTAGCCTATCAGTAATTGCTTTTGATTGGTATGTTGAACAACCCAATGGATTAGTCAAGATGTTTGCTAAGAAAGAACAATTGTTCGTGAAGAGATTTGTCGGAGCAGATTATCATGTGTCTATTGGAGATCTCGTAGTAGATAAGCAAAAGCCCAAAGAAACTTTAGTGTATTTTGAGATGGAGAAACCTTAGCATGAAATGTGAACCTCAACTATAAGAACATCATACGATTGAGATCTTACTCAAAAGCATTCATGAGCCAGTAGATTTCAAGCTCAAGGGACTCATCATTAAATCCTTCGAGAAGCTACTTAGCAAGACTAGCAATCTTCAAGAAGAAGTCAAACGTATGGATTCTCATAAGAGAGTAGAGAAATCTAGGATGACCAAAGTAATTGAAAATAAGTCCGGAACAGAGGAAACGACCGATAAATGAAAAAAACCAATGAAGATACGTGCAGCAAATTCTCTTCAGTTGTCATCGCAACATGCTCAACAACAGACACAACAATATGGCCAGTCTAGCCAGCAACCACCTCAGGGAGGATCATACCGAAGAGAGAATAAGAAAATGTCCATTGAGGAAGGTAGGAAAGTGGTGTATTCCTTCAAAGATGAGGTCATGCCCAAAATGTTCGGGATTCTAGTGAAGAAGTCTGAGTTTAGATTATTAGATCCAAAGAAACTCGAAGAGGTCAACGAGAAGGATCAACCAAATTACTTTTCGTATCACAGATTGCTTGGACACACCATAAAGGATTGTTTCATCTTTAAAGATTCGCTTGAGAAAAATCTGAAGGAAGGAAATATAAAAATCCCTTAAGAATACTTAAAAGAACCTGAGAATGGTTCTATAATTATGATTTCAGTTGAGCTAATCTATCTGATTGACCCATATACTAGAAAAGATGGATGGAGTATGAATTGGAACAAGCTAAAAAATATACTAAACTAAATCCAAAATGCATCATCACAAGCTTTCGTTCATAGTCTTAAGCTTGTCAAGCAAGAGATGAAGATTCCACTAGGAAATCCACAGCCACCAAAGAAGAAGAAGAAGAAGAACACCACCATGAAGACTGATGGCACGGGGGGTAGGATAGTGGTTTCCTCTGCTAGACTAGTTGTCTTGGATTTAGGGTAGAAAATCCTCAAACCCCTGACCTTGTATTATTATTTTTTTGTCCCTCTAGGGTCTTATAAATATAATAATTATGATTTTAGCTATGTTTTAACTGTTTCTAGTGATAACGTAATCGATTATGACCAATCTAGCTTTGATCTAGATTCCCAAGCTGATCCTCAAATCGTGCTTAAGTCCGATGAACATGTTAGTAAGACCGAAGAAGATGTCGACAATACCGATTACGACAGCACTGGGAGTTAGGAACCAATCCTCAAGCGAGACGGTGTACCACTTGCCATAAACTTAGAACTTTCTGAGAAAGAAGAAACACCAAAAGATTTGACAATGGTATCTTAAGAAGAGGAAATTACAAAAATGAACTAAAGGAGGGGAAGGGTATTACCCTCGAGAAAAGCTCTGACATAAAAATAGAAAGCAAATACTAACTTGAGAAGAGTTACCTCCGCCTCTTCAAGTGGAAGAAACAAATAACCAAGTAGAGATTAGAGGATTATATAAAGTGCTAAGCATCTACGACGCTCAAATCCTGTCAAAGGAGATGAGAGAGTCTTTGGTTATAGCTTTGCTTGACCTAGAGATTTGCTTAGCCCACTTGCCTAGCACATCCTCGGATGAAGTTTGCTCATTAAAAGAACAGGCTGGGATAACCTTCACACATGAAGACTTGCTGCTCGGTACAGCCAACCATAATCGTCCACTCTATATTTTTATTAACATCAGTAGATTTTGGCATGTTGTCCAGGGTTTTTGTACATCTTGGAGCATCCATCAACTTGATGAGTCTATGGACATTGGCTTATTTGGACATTGAAGCTCAGGAGCTTACGATTGATAAAATGAAGCTAAGAGGATTCAACTAAAAGGGAGAGAGAGCCCTTGGATCAATTACACTACTTACGAAAGTTGGAGAACTAGTAACAACCGCTAAATTTCATTTCATTGACGTCGAGACCTCTTTCAGTGCTCTACTGGGTTGACCATGGATTCATGAACACAACATAGTTCCATCGTTTCTACACCAATGCATTAAGTATTATAAGGAAGGACAAGAACATAGCATAATGGGAGATTTACAGCCATTTTCAGTTCATAAAGTTGGCATTCATGAAGATGCCTCCTACTATGAACCTACGAAGAAAACTATCTTCTCTCATGAAATTGTGGCAAGTAAAAGTAAAGATTCAAAAGAATCACAAAGGGCAGGCCATTCAGCTCCACTTCAGCTATCTTCCACCACTCTTTCGCAACAAGTTGGTGAGGGTTCTTTTGATTCAAGCACTTGAGGTTGAGGCCGAGGACATGGATGAGGAAGAACCACTAAATTGTTTAACAGGAAAAACTAGCCATCAACATTGATGAAGAAGAAAGTTCTGAAGATGAGATAATAATGACAAAATTGACGAAACCACAATACAAGATATCCATCGAAGATACAGAGAAAAGTGAATATGAAACAATGTATGATAAGATAAACCACTATGTGAACACCAGGACTCTTACTCTGATTCACCCCAAAAAGTTCAAGAGTTTATAGGTCAAGGAGGTCCGTAGCGCGAGTTCAATATCGATAAAGTTTTATTGTGCTTCTACTACTAATCTTGAAAATCATGTCACCATGGATGGGTATCCTAATGAATTAATGCAATTACCTTTTAGTTACTTTTTTCCTTGTGTAAAAAAGTTAATTCAATAGAGGAATTTTCTAAAATAAATGCCAAAAGATAAATTACAACTTTTTAAAAAATTGTGGGATGTTAAAAGTCGAACACCTAACTCTACAGAGGGTCTCAGATTTGGTACAGTCGGACTAGTTGATGATTCAGAACTTTTCAAGATTGTTACTAGTGAATCAGAAGAGGATTGTCTCGATGTGGAGGATGACTCTACCCATCAGCTAATAGAAAATGCCCCGATAGAATTTGAGGAAGAAATAAAATAAATTGTTGATGAATTGAACAAAATTAACCTCGGGACTGAAGAGCAGCTCCGACCTTCATTTATAAGTTTCGTACTGAACGACGAAGAATCCTTTGAGTTGATCAGACTGTCAATAGAATTCAAAGATTGTTCTACATGGAGTTATGAAGAAATGCCAGGACTGTCAATAGAAGTCGCAGTTCATAAACTCGAGGTGGACTAAGATATGACCCTAATAAAACAAGCTCCAAGAAGAATGCCCCTCATAATAAAGCAGCAAGTCATTGGTGAGGTGAAGAAGTTAATAGATACTAACTTTGTACGGGAAGAGCAATACCCCATATGGTTAGCTAATGTTATGTCAGTTAAGAAGAAAAATGGACAAATTTATGTTTGTTTCCATTTTAGGGATTTGAACAAAGCATGTCCACAAGACGAGTATTCATTACCAATACCATAAATGATGGTGGATATTGGTTCGACACAAGAAATTTTCTCCTTTATGGATAGATTGTCGGGGTACAACCAAATCAAGTTGGCTATAGAGATGCAGCACTTGAAACCCTCAGAACATTGATTGGAATTTTCTTCTACACAGTGATGTTGTTTGGATTGAAGAACGTTGTAGCAACATATCAGCAAGCTATGATGAAGATCTTTGATGATGTCATTCACAACCAAGTGGAATGCTATGTGGATGATTTGGTCATCAAAAGTAAACATAAAATAGACCATTTGTATGATTTGAGGATCATGTTTGAACTATTACAACAGTACGACCTTAAGATGAATCCCTTAAAGTGCGCCTTTGGGGTTACCTCCGGGAAGTTTCTAGGATTTACTGTCCGTTATCGGTTAATCGAGATCAAACTAGACAAAATTAAAGCTATCTTGAAAATTCCTCCTCCCAAAACCTTGCAACAACTACGTTCATTCCAAGGGAAGTTGGTATATCTGAGATGTTTTATTTCTAATCTCTCAGATAGGAGTCTGCCCTTCTTGGTATTAGTTTTGAAGGACGCCAAATTCAATTTGGAAGAGAAATGCTAGCGAGCTTTTGAGGATGTTAAATAATATTTAATGACTTCTCCTATTTTGGCAGCCCCTATCCTTGGAAAACCATTAAAACTTTATACCGCAGCCTTAGATGACTCTCTTAGAGCCCTCTTAGCTCAAGTCAATGACGAAGGTAAAGAAAATGCACTTTACTATTTGAGTCGTTGTCTAATACCGACGGATTTAAGGTATCTGCTTATTGAAAAACATTATTTAGCTTTAATCTTTGCTGCCAAAAAACATAGGCATTACATGCTTTCTCATAAGGTTACCCTTATTTCAAAAGTTAATTCGTTTCAATATGTGATGACCCGACTAACACTCTCTAGACGTCTAGCAAGATGGTCGATGATTTTGTTGCAATTTGATATAATTTTTGTTCCCCTCCGTGCTATGTAGGGACAAATTTTAGCAGATTTTCTCGCTGCACACCCACTTCCGGCTGGGTCCCCTTTTAATGACAAGTTACCAAATGAGCAAGTATTACAGATGGATTTCTCTAGTGCGCAACGTTGGGAGATGTACTTTGATGAAGTTGCGTCAGCCAGAAAAGATAAAGGATCACACACTGTTTTACCTAGCAAAGCAGGGATTTGTTTAATCTTCGTCACTCCAGATAAGGGTATGCTGAGGTTCTCATACAATATGACAGAGCCATGTACCAACAACAAAGCAGAATATGAAGCTCTAATCACAAGATCACAATTGGTAATCTTGATGGATATAAAAAATATTGAAATCAATGGCAATTCTCAGCTCATCATGCAACAAGTCGCCGGATAATTTAAGATTTTGAAACCAGGCTTAGCATAATATCATCAGTACGCAATGAGGCTGCTGGAGTAGAATCCTAATGTAATTTTCTATTAGATTCCTCTTGGAGAAAATGCCCATGCTGCCGCTCTAGCGAAACTTGTAAAAGAATTGGCGTGTCCTCCGGAGGGTTCCATTGACATTATAGTACAAAGAAGGTAGGTTTTTTCTTGAATCAACTTCAAAAATCTATGCAAGCTCGGAAATGTAGAAGAAATGATGATTGCAGTTGTTGATATCAATGAAGATTAGCGTAAGCTATTAATATAATATTTGCAGACTAGAAAGCTGCCAAAAGACAAGTCAGCAGTGCATCACATCACAAGAAGGGCTATGTCATACGCTTTGGTAGGAGATGTTCTCTATAAAAGATCATTCAAGCAGACGTGGCTACGATGTTTCAGTAGAGCCGAAGCGCAGAATATTGTCAAGGAAGTACATGCCGGATTGTGTGGTGCTCATCAGTCAGGGCCAAAGATGAAAATGAAGATCAAGAGACTCAGATAGTATTGGCTGACAATGATGTTCAACTGCATGGATACAACCAGAAGATGTCACCAATACTAAGTGCATGGGGTGGTCTTACACCAACCTCTGAATGTGCTACACTCAATTGTTGCTTTGTGGCCATTCGAGTGTTGGGGCAATAACATAATAGCTGTGATAGACCCTCCATCCTCTAAAGGACATAGATTTATACTCGACACTACAGATTACTTTTCTAGATGGGCAGAGACAGTGCCGTTGCGAGTGGCTACAGCATAATACGTAATTCAAAGTTTCAAAAGCCAATTCATCTACCGTTTCAGAGTTCCGCGCAGAATAATTTTTGACAATAGGATAGCCTTCAAAAGCACCAAAATCAACAATTTTTTCAAGCGACACAGGATAAACAAGAGATACTCTACGATCTACTATCCCAGGTCAAATGGATTAGCCAAGGCCTTCAACAAGACATTGGTAGAGATTTTGAAGAAAACACTAGACGAAAATAAAAGAGATCGACATAAAAAACAGTTAGAAGCCTTGTTGGTCTACCGAACAAAGTTTAGGACTCCTATTCAGTGTACACCCTACATGCTGGTATAAAGGTCTGAGGTTGTGCTACGACTAGAAGTTCAGACATTATCTCCCAGAGTTGCTGTCGCNATCCATTATCAGATAATTGAGATCAAACTAGATAAAATTAAAGCTATCTTGAAAATGCCTCCTCCCAAAACCTTGCAACAACTACGTTCATTCCAAGGGAAGTTGGTATATCTGAGAAGTTTTATTTTTAATCTCTCAGATAGAAGTCTGCCCTTCTTGGAATTAGTTTTGAAGGACGCCAAATTCATTTTGGAAGAGAAATGCTAGCGAGCTTTTGAGGATGTTAAATAATATTTAATGACTTCTCCTATTTTGGCAGCCCCTATCCTTAGAAAACCTTTAAAACTTTATACCGCAGCCTTAGATGACTCTCTTAGAGCCCTTTTAGATCAAGTCAATGACAAAGGTAAAGAAAATGCACTTTACTATTTGAGTTGCCATCTAATACCGACGGATTTAAGGTATCTGCTATTGAAAAACATTATTTAGCTTTAATCTTTGCTGCCAAAAAACATAGGCATTACATGCTTTCTCATAAGGTTACCCTTATTTCAAAAGTTAATTCGTTTCAATATGTGATGACCCGACTAACACTCTCTAGACGTCTAGCAAGATGGTCGATGATTTTGTTGCAATTTGATATAATTTTTGTTCCCCTCCGTGCTATGTAAGGAAAAATTTTAGCAGATTTTCTGGCTGCACACCCACTTCCAGCTGGGTCCCCTTTTAATGACAAGTTACCAAATGAGCAAGTATTACAGATGGATTTCTCTAGTGCGCAACGTTGGGAGATGTACTTTGATGAAGTTGCGTCAGCCAGAAAAGATAAAGGATCACACACTGTTATACCTAGCAAAGCAGGTATTTTTTTAATCTTTGTCACGCCAGATAAGGGTATGATGAGGTTCTCATACAATATGACAGAGCCATGTACCAACAACAAAGCAGAATATGAAGCTCTAATCACAAGATCACAATTGGTAATCTTGATGGATATAAAAAATATTGAAATCAATGGCAATTCTCAGCTCATCATGCAACAAGTCGCCGGATAATTTAAGATTTTGAAACCAGGCTTAGCATAATATCATCAGTAGGCAATGAGGCTGCTGGAGTAGATTCCTAATGTAACTTTCTATTAGATTCCTCTTGGAGAAAATGTCCATGGTGACGCTCTAGAGAAACTTATAAAAGAAATTGCGTGTCCTCCGGAGGATTCCATTGACATTATATTACAAAGAAGGTAGGTTTTGTCTCGATACGATTCTTAAATTGGTCTACCCAAAGACATTCAAAACGGGTGATCTTGTACTTGTTCTTAAAAGGCCTATTCTTGCACGTTGCAAGATAGGTGGAAAATTTGAGCCAACTTGGGACTGACCATTTGTTGTAGAAAAGGTCTACACAGAAGGAGCCTACCAGCTAGTGGATTTTCGCAGTGAGAGACCCATGTCGTCGATCAACGGACGATACTTGAATACATACTATGCAACTTTATATTATTTAAATTGAAATTTTAAAATTTTGATTGTTCTGGGTTATTTATTAGGCCAAACGTCTGTGACCAGGTCCAAAAAATTTAGTAAGAAANCGCCAATCAACTTACAAAAGAAGAAAGTGCAAAACTCAGACTTGAGAAATTAGAAAGTCTTGAGGGAAAGTGACTAGAAGCACAATAGCATCTAGAGTTTTACCAGGTGAAGATGGCGCAAGCTCATGACAAATTGGTCTACCCAAAGACATTCAAAATGGGTGATCTCGTACTTGTTCTTAAAAGGCTTATTCTTGCACGCTGCAAGATAGGTGAAAAATTTGAGTCAACTTGGGACTGACCATTTGTTGTAGAAAAGGTCTACACAGAAGGAACCTACCAGCTAGTGGATTTTCGCAGTGAGAGGCCCATGTCGTCGATCAACGGACGATACTTGAATACATATTATGCAACTTTATATTATTTAAATTGAAATTTTGAAAATTTTGATTGTTCTGGGTTATTTATTAGGCCAAACGTCTGTGACCAGGTCCAAAAAATTTAGTAAAAAAATTAACCACAATAAAATGAAAAATTTTGAAGTTACATAATTCTACTTTCTTCTTTATACTTTGAAGTTTGATATTTTACTAAGTTAAACAAAATATATATAAAAATAATTAATTCTTGCACTGACATAAACTAAAATTTTGTCTAATAAACAATTTGTTTTTTTCTTGTTCCTGCTAAATTTCAGCGCGCTGAAGGTTTTCCTGTCGTCTGCAGAAAAAATGTTAGGACAAATGCTTATTTTTGCTTTAAAAGATGGATGGAATCTTGCATCATTACAAAGGACTCAGCATAGAAATGTCAATCATTGGAAACTCTGTGCTTTCATACATGAATAAAGAAGATTCCAAAATGAGGCAGAAAACTTACTTTTGATTCTTGAGGGGAAATTCTGTGATTCATGCATGAGAGAGACTTCCTCCATCTTGCCTGCCACAGAGAATGACTGCGAGTTCACTACAGAGCATGATGGTACCAGAGGTTTCAGATAATCTTTGTGTGGGTTGCCCGACATGTAACACAAAGATTCCCACACGGATACCAACTATAGGAGCATTTCTAGAATGCCAAGATTGCAATCTCCTCTCCCTAGAGCCTTACAATACTCTAGAGGAGTACCTGTCCACCGATGATGGATTTCAGATCACTGATCACTTATTGAAGGAAACATATATTTCGCTTGACACAAAGACACACCAGCATGGATTGATACTGATATTGAAATGAGGGAGCGTTTTAGACAGCCACCAATCATCACCATGATAGAATTCTACAAAATGAGCAAAGTAAGAAAAAGAGAGTTTGAATTTTATGAAGAAGTTAAAAGAAGATTTATTAATATAATAGAAGGCTTGGAGTTGTACACCAGAGTCTTCTCTGAAAGCAATGAAAGAAGCATTATCGACTGCATATTTGACCTAAGAGATAGGGATTGAGCTAGTTTTCTGATAAAAAAAAACATATTCTGAACCACAGAAATGGATGCGTTGAAAAAGCAGAATCACCATACATTGTGGTTTTAGTTATAACTTTACCAAAGACAGACAAAGAAATCCCTTGGGGATTTTAAGAAATGATTAGGTGGATCTGTAACCCTTATGATAAAGTGGATGACCAAGAGGATGGTTATGTTGACCTCACTTTTGATTGAGGTCTAGGCTTTCTCTTTAGTAGCCTAGGGTCTATCTCTAGGACTTTCCTATTGACTATTCTTAGAGAACTAGAAAAAGGCACCGTTACCATTAGAAATTCTAAACTCTTCTTTACTCAACTTGAAGTTTCACATATTGGTCCTAACCTCCTAGCACTTAATAGGTGGGGTCATTATGGGAAACCTCAAGGAGAGTTCCTATAGGACTGTTGGACCATATGGTTGACCCTAGGTAATGGTCTAGAGCTAAGGCACTCACTTCACTCACAATCACTCACTCCCTAAACCCATTTCCTGATTTTAGTCCATTGAGCCTTTGGGAAACTCATGTAGATGGTCTCCTAAACCTACTGTCCTTAGGCTAGGGTTTAGCTAAGACCAGTACATAGAGGACCCAAATGGGGTTTCCATTAGTCCATGGCTTACTTTTGGTGGTTAGTTCCCCAATTTTACCCAAAATACTCGGCCTGCCCTTTTGCCTCTAAACCTACCCAAATTAACTAAGTACCCATAAATTCAAAAATTTATCCAAAATGCCCAAACTTGTTCAAAAATCTTTTCAAACCTTTTGAAAACACCCAAATTTCCCAAAACCACCAAAAATTGCTAAGTTACTAGGATGCCCCTCATGGGCCCAAATTTTCAAAAATTCTAAAAAATCCCGAAAATTCACAAAATATTCCAAATATTCCCAATTTGATTTTCCTTTACTGCCATGTGACGAAATTTGGCCAAATATTTGATCAAAACCCCCAAATTGTCTTTAAAGGCCCAAATTTCCCCAAATTGAACTCAAATGTCCATCAATTTGACCCCAATCTCCCTCAATTTTAATCTCAAACTAAATTTCACCCTCAATGTGACCACAATAAATCAAATATAAGCTTAATTGGCTCATGCTTTGAGCTCAATTTTGATATAGGTCAAACCCCCAATTTTTGGCACATGACCAAATCTCACCAAATTGAACCCATAACCCACTCAATTGACATCAATTGATGTTGTAAACTCTTCATAATATTCTTACACATCAAATTTGACCTTCAATTGGCCTTTTTGAAACCTCAATTTCACTTGATTTCAACTTAAGTCCAAAAATCCCAAAATTTTCCCCAAATTGGCTGTCCCCAAATTTCTCCAAAATGATTGCCTTAATCCCAAAATTGGCACCCAATTCATGTTTAAAACTCTTCATGGCATTCCTAATGACCATTCTTAACAACCAATTTGGACTTAGCACAAGGTTTGCCCAATCTAGACCCAAGTCTAGCCCAACATGCCCAAAATGGCCAATTTTCAGATTCCTTCAAATTGACCCTTCAATTGAACTCAAAATCCTTTCAATCCTTCACCAAAAATGTTCATTACAATCATCTACAATCAAGTAAATCAATCAATTTGGCTTAAGTACATGGCTAGCCTAACCCAAACCCAAGTTTTGGTCATTTGCACTCGCTTGGACCCATGCACTAAATGTAGCCTAAACACCCCAAAGCCATCAAATTAATAACTCCACAACCATTAGTTGGACCCTAAGATTGAGCTAAAACTCACCTAACCCCTTAAACTAAGCCATAGACCAATGTTCCCTTAAATCAAGGGATTTCAACCATAATTGCTTAAGCTTAAGAATCTTTTTACCAAAACTAAACCCATGACCATTAAATTGCTGTGACATATTCCCCTGGGTTCCTTGAGCTCCTAGCCACCTTCCCCAGCCATTGCCAAGGGTCACCCCCAAATTGGCCATGACAGCCACCCCTTAGCTATTTTTATTAAAGCTCACCTCCACAATCATGGAGGGTGTGCTGAAATTTTCTCTAAGAGAGCCTTCCAAATCACTAACAAAGCTTCTTTGAGACCTCCTCAATGCAAACTAATCACTTTTCCCCACAGATTTTAACTGTGGAAGCTCAATTTTGAGCTCAAACTTCTGCCTAAAACCAGAACAGAGCTCAATAAACCTCCATAGTCCTCCAAACTCAAATTAAACTTTCCCACATCTTCACAACAATGAAAGAAAACAAAGCCACATAGAATCCCCCTTCCATAGAATCCCTAACATATCTCTAGACTGACACCTGAAATCTAGTTTGGTCGAATTCATACCTAGACCTTACACCACAGTAAGAGGCTCAATCCCTAGCCTCCTTGGACTCTAACAAACATGTTGAGCACCTCTGATTGAAGCTTCCCTTCTCAGAGCAAAGGTATTGAACTTCTCCTCATCCCGAGCCCATTTAGATTCCCCATTTACTTTGAGTTGATTTCATGGCATCTTAACCGTATGGATATGTTCCATTAGCCCAGACGTGCATTTTAAAAAAAATCACTTAATTTGGTTGAGAAATGAAGGAGATATAAAGCTTAGAAGATGGACGGTTCTCTGGCTAGGCTATCGGGGACGATGATAGAGTGCCATTTGATCAAGCTTCTATCGGATGGACGGTCAAGATCAAGCCGGACAGCGCTTCCTTACGTGAACTGTGGGCCGAGCCAGTGCTGAAGTGGATGGCGGCGTTAAATGGTGGTTCGTCGTGTGGAGTTTCAGAGCCGTCGTAGGTTGACGAGGGGCTACACATTTAAATAGATAAATATAGATTTAAATAATTCAGAAAATACTCCCTAACTTCAAAAATTCATATCTTGGTATAGAAAAATCACAAAAATAAAATAAAATACACACTTGTTCAGTGAACAAAAGAGAACAATGTGAAAATAATTTGATGTCCATCTGATATGTGTTATATTTTTAATTAATTAAACACTATTTAGAGCCTTTTGATTCTCCATGCAAATAGGCATTTCTCCATGACTTGAAATTTTGGCATGTTGTAGCCTCTGTTAAGGGGAACATTCCCTGATTTTTTCAAAGTCAAAGGATACCTCTAGATGGAGAAATATATTTTTCAAATTTATGTCTATTATTTGCATAAATTAATCATAATAATCAGCATGTTGCTTAGAAAAATCCAAGAAATTGTTGGTAGGTTCACTATGTCTAGAGAGCCCTTTGGAAAATTTCTTGTGTGTCAAGTCATTCAAAATGATCCTAATCTTCCTAAACCCTAAAACAATAAGGTAATTAATTTTGAAAAACACAAATATCAAAATGACTTGATTTTTTATCTCCACTCTTGTCTAAGATCCAGAGAACTTCCCATAAAAATTTTAAAGCATTTTGAGTCCATTTAATGGCCTAAGTTGATTTTCCAATTTAAATATCTTTTTTGGCATTAAATGACTTTTAATGATCAAAATATAACTCAAAAAATTATGAATACTTTTTTTCGGAGTTCTCTGTGATCAGTGAAATTTTATTAAAAAAATTGTATTTAAAATAAAAACTTCATTTTTAGCCTATTTCTAAATATTTAAAATAATTAAATATACATAAAAATCACAAAAACAATAAAATTTATGGAAATGTTCTAAATTGTTTTCTAGGAATTTAGAAATAATTAGAATATTTTTCCTATTTTTTAAATGAAGATATTGTGTTTTGAAGCTTAAATTAATTTTTAAAGGCTAAAAAATGGATTTCCACTAAAATATTTCCAATAAATAAAAGAAAAACAAGAAAAAATATAAAATTTGCTTCTTTAGGTTTTTTGACATTAGAAAGATTTTTCAAAAATACAAAACTTAATTTTACCCATTTCACATATTTTATATTTAATAAATTCCCTAGAATTTAAAATAATAATAATAGTTCAAATTAAATTCAAAAAAACTTGAAATTTTGTCAAAATGGTGCTCTAGTCTATGTCTACCTCTAGTCAAAATTTTAGGTGATTAGTCTTTACTTTTGACATGTTATCAAATTTTATTTAAAAAATCCTATTTTTGAATGAAAATAATTATATAAATTAAATTAAATTTTAAAAAATCTGATATCTTAATTGACCCATGAATGAGGTAGAATAAAAATTTTAAAGTCATTTTATTTGAATTTGATAAATTATGAAGTGTTAGAGACTTAGGGGCAAAACTGTAACTTCAGGATATTGGACTTAATTAACATTTAGGCTTAATTCAAGGAGGGAAATGGGCAACCTCTGATCTTAATTAACTTTTTTGGAAGACTAAAGTTTAAAAAAAAAGGATTAATTGGTAGAAACCAACCTCACTTTCCAAATTAAAAGGATAAATTAACAAATTTTTAAATTACTAAAATTTGGAAGTTTATTAAAATTAAATGAATCTAGGACTTAGGGGTATGACTTTTGAAGTCAGTAATTAATAAATTTAATACCTCTATTTGATGTTCAAATGAAATTCAAATAATGAATCATGATCACCTAAAACTTAACCTTTTTCAAAAACTAATTAAGACACTCACTAAGATCTAAGGGCTTAGTAGTGACTTAGGCTAAATCAAGTTTCATTTAAATGAGGATTAGAAAAGTAAATAATTGAAAATTAGAACATCTTTCAAACACTACAAGCCCAATTCTAAGGTTAAAAAAAACTGAATAAATGAGGATTAGAAAAGCAAACATAGCTAAAATTTAACACCTTTAAAACACTACATGCCCAGATTAAAAAATTTTACTACATGTCTTTGATAACACTAACTTGCCTATTTAAGGGTTTTCACCCACATAATTTACAAATAAAATCACAAGTGTTAATTACCCTACTCTTAGGGATAATTAGGACATCAATGTTCATTGAGCATTAGGGTGTTCATAGGGTGAATTATTAAGCAACATAATAAGTTTAAATGAGCTTGAGGCCTTTGACCGGATAGTGAGAGGGAAGCATGGACCTGCTTCTTCCTCCTAACTTGTTAGATACCCGAGAGGTTTACTAAACTTAATATGATTAGCTTAACAAAATCATCCTTAATCAAACTAATAGGGACCCACCAAGATATGACCTAGGGTTAGGTAGGTCGCTAAAACTTTACTTTCCTGCTTCATATAAAATGCCCTGACATGCATTTTGAGTTTCAGGTGGTGGAACAAGAAGACTCTCCAGGTATGCTTTTACAGTTTACAACACTGTCCTTCTTGTACTTTTGTACTGTACTTTTTATGCTAACACAAACTTGCATGCTAAATAACGATGTCACCCTGCATGAAAACCAAAACTACTAGGATAGCCACAAAACCAAAAGCAAAACTAAAACAAAAACTAAAATCAACTAAGATAAAATTCACCGCCACAAAATTTAAAACATATGACAACTCAAAATTTAATACATTTTCGGCAAATAAAATGGTTTCGTAGACCACATGGACATCATACATTTCTTAGTTTATTTGATCGAGCCTCATCGTCAAATCTTATGTTTATCCTTCAGGATAGATACGGGATTTGAGTTATAGTGCTCTTTTATTTAAACTATAAAAATATAAGGGCAGTTTGATTTCATAATTTTCTAAACTTAACCGTCCTTCTGAAGCTGGCGACTGGATTTCGATTCCACTGACCGACAGCTTCTTACAGGCAACTCCCCCAAACCAAAATAGTGTCAACAGCTTCTAGCAACTCCGCTGGGAATAACCTTTTCTCTCCATTTAAACAAAGAAAAATTATCTTCATACATCGGTAATGCGTTCATGTCCCTTATGAACCAAAATTACCCTTTATCCGTTGGCATGCTTTACCTATTTCTACCTTAGGAAAGTAAGGTTAACTCTTTGGACTTCAGGACTACCTGTTCAATCACCTTTGAATAGATGGGTTCCGGAGGCCATTAAGGACTCTTTAAATCTTCATGTGGGGTCGGACCCCAATAGGTGTGTTGGTGGACAAAATCAACCTGGGCATTGTGTGTCCCTAAATGGGTCCCGCACCGGGTCCTAAACACTTCACATCTCCTTTTGAAGTTTGATTTGCTATTGTGCAAATTAAATCAAAGTTATGTTGTGGTGCGCACACTTCAAATTTTCTTTTTTACAACTTAATTTTTTTTTTCTACTTTCAAATCACCTTTTTTTAAAAATTTTTAATCTGAACAAACTAAAACTTACTCGGTCTACAGATTAACCTCTATTAATTTTTTAATGCTTGCAATAGGATTATAAGATTTTGGCCATATAGGTAACCCTAGAGCTTTCTTCTTTGAAAGCTGTTACAATGGCCTGCCCAAAGTTAACTTTTTCCTGCAACTTACCAACAAGCCGCGAAGCCCGCAACGTTGTTTCCACCATTAAGTTTGGAGCAGTATTTGAAGACATTTAGGTCATCCTCTGAAAAGCTCTGTTCATCGTGATGAAAATACCGCTCCAAAAATTCAGGATCCATCTGCTGAGTTCAACCTGAACTTTCTTCAAGACTTCCATTCTTACAAGAAGGCTAAGACTGCTACTGCCACCGCAGCGCCTGCCAAACCTACTGTTCCTACTACCAAGGGAAAACAAATACTGATTGTTGAGAATCTAACTGAAGGATTAGTTGCTCCACCATTAATGTTTGAAATCAGATCAAGTTCAAAGACTGCACCGCTAACCCGAACTCAGAAAAGAAATCACAACAGGAGGATTCAAAAAGCTGCTAAAGCCCAGGCTCCTGAGAAAACACCCATCGAGGAAGAGCCTCGCCAAGAGGAATTTGAACTATCGAAAATATATCCACTGCTGCAAGGAAGCTGATTTCATCCTCTAGTAGACACCGATGAACACAAGAGTGTCCAGAAGATAGTTGTTGTGTTACCATCACTTCATGGACATGATAGAAAGAAAAAGAAGTCTACCCCTATCACTCAAGTCAGCTCATTCAATAATAAAAAAAAAGTTGAAAATCTCAGGGCGGAGATTTTCAAGTTGGCTCGGGAACACGAAGTTTCCATCGACAACAATGATGAAGATTTCGACTATAACAAATACCTCGAAGAAGATTTCATGGAAGTCCATGTTATCGAGACCAGGGCCACTGCATCTGCGCACGACGGTCAACCTTCTACTAAAGAGAATGCCGTAGATGAGCTTTGCAGGGCTATCATCCTAAGGGATGAGCAAGTCAGCCTATTGGAGAAAAGGATAGAAGAGATGGTCACCGCCATGACTGCTATGTCCACAATTCAAGGAAAATCATAAGCACAACAAGTAGCATCTTCAGAGATTAATCAAACAAAAATCATACATATTACAGATGTAAGAAAAGAGGTTGTCTCAGCAAACAGAGATGAGCAACTGAAGAAGGATTCTCCACCGGGTTCCATGCCGGAGATTGAATTCAAACAGATGATCGAGCCAGTTTGGGATGCCTTAACTAAATCTAAGGGTGGTGCAATGATTCTAAGAGGTAGAATATACTGGAAAGAGTTCGATGTCATTCCTTTACATAAGGGTTTCATATTCCCAAACTTCAAGATATTTGATGGGACCGAAAATACCAGATAACACCTAGCACACTTCCGAGCCAGTTGTGGCAATACAAGAAATAACAATGCTTTACTCTATCAACAGTTTGTCAGCAGCCTGTCAGGAGTTGCTTTTGATTTGTATGTCGATTTACCCAGCTGATCGATTAAGACGTTCGTCGAGTTGGAGCAATTATTTATAAAATGATTTATCGAAGCACAACATCATGTGTATTTAGGAGAGCTCATCATGGAAAAGCAAAAGCCCAACAAGACTTTGGTGGATTACATTTTGAGGTGGAGAAACCTTAGCATGAAATGTGAACCTTAGCTATAAGAACATCATGCAATTGAGATTTTAATCAAAAGCATTCATGGCTCAGTAGCTTTCATGCTCATGGGACTCACCATCAAATCCTTCGAGAAGCTACTCAACAAGGCTAACAATCTTCAGGAAGAAATCAAACATATGTATTCTTCCGAGAAATCCAAGACAACCAGAGTGTTTGAAAAGAAATCCAGAACAGTCGCAACTGTTGAAAAAGGAAAACAACCGATAAAGATATATGCAGAAACTGCTCGTCAATCTTCGTCGCAGCAAGCTCCGAAATAGAATAGCCAGTCTAACCAGCGATCGCCTCAGGGAGGATCGTCTCAAAATAAAAGAATATCTCTGGAATAACGATAGAAAATGGTATATTCTTTCAAAGATGAAGTTGTATCTAAAATATTTAGAAGTCTGAAGAAGAAGCCTGAGTTCAAACTACCATACCCAAACAAAGCCGAAGAGGTCAATAAGAAGGATCAATCGAATTATTGCCCATATCACAGGTTACTGGGACATACAATAGAAGAATGTTTCATCTTTAAGGATTTGCTCAAGAAAAATCTCAAAGAAGGAAATATAACGATCCCAAAAGAGTATTTAAAAGAACCTGAAGAAGGTTCCATAAATATGATTTCAACCGAGCCAACCTCTCTGATTAATCTGTATGCTAAAGAAGATGGATGGAGTACAACTTGGAACAAGCTTAAGAGGGTCTTAAATCAAATAAAAAATTCACAAAACAATCTTTCGCACATGTCAGAAAAGATGGATGGGATGTCGTTTGGAGCAAATCATCCAAGATGTTAAATCAAATCCAAAACGCTTCAAAGCAAACTACAACTCAGAGTCTTCAACCCACCAGGCCCGAGATGAAGATTTCACCGCAAGAGCCTTCGTCATCAAAGTTAAAGAAAAAGAAGAATGACATTATGAGGATTGATAGTACGGGGGGTAGGATGGGGGCTGCCTCTACTACGTTTGTTATCTCAAATTTGGGGAAGAAAATCCTCGAAACCCTAACTTTGTATGATTATCTTTTTACCCCTCCAAAGGCTGATGAATGTAATGATCGTGCTTTCCGCTACGTTTTAACTGTTTCTAGTGATGATGTAATCGATTGTGACCAATCTAAGTCTGATCTCAATTCTTAAAATGATCCTTAAGTCTTACATGAGTCTGATGAACTCGCTAACAATACCGAAGAAGACATCAACGATACTGCTTACGACAGCATTGGGAGCGAGGAGCCAATCCTCAAACACCATGGCGCACCACTCACCCTCAACTTAGATCTTTCCGGCATAGAAGAAACACCAAAAAATTCAATAAAGGCACCTCAAGAAGAAGAAATTACAGAAATAAACTTAAGGAGCGGGAAAGTATTGCCCCCAAGGATAGCTCCTACAGACAAAGAAAAACAAATAGTAACTTGAGAGGAATTTCCTCCACCTCCATCAATGGAAGAACCACACAGTCAAGAGAGAAGTGGGAGGTCATACAAATTAGATTAAAGTTTGCTAGCTCATCTTATGAAGTTGTCGGCACGACTAAGCATCTACGACACTCTTATCCTGTCAAATGAGATGAGAGAGTCTCTGGTTACGGCATTGCTCAACCCAGAGATTTTTTTAGCTCAGCTGGTCATCACATCCTCAGATGAAGTTTGCTCGTTGAAAGAACAGTCAGGGGTAACCTTCACAGATGAAGATTTTCTATTTGGTACCACCGACCACAACTGACCACTCTACATCTCCATCAACATCGGCAGATTTGTATTATCTAAAGTTCTAGTAGATTTAGGAGCATCTCTCAGCCTAATGAGTCTACGGACATTAGCCTATTTGGACATCAAAGCCCAAGAGCTTATGGCCAATAAAATGATGCTAAGAGGATTTAACCGAAAAGGAGAAAGTGCCCTTGGATCGATCACATTACTTATGAAGGTCGGAGAACTAACAACCACCGCTAAATTTCATATCATCGATGTCGAGACCTCTTTTAACGCTCTACTGGGTCAACCGTGGATTCATGAACAAAACATGGTTCCGTCATTTCTACATCAGTGCATCAAATACTTCAAAGAAGGACAAGAATGCTGCATCAAAGGAGATCTACAGTCGTTTTCAATTCATGAAGTTGGTATTCAGAAAGATGCTGCTTACTACGCGCCACCAAAGAAAACTATTTTCCCGTGCGAGATTCTGACAAACAAAAATAAAGATTCAAAAAAATCACAAAAATGATGTCATTCAATTTCACTTCAACGATCTTCTGCCACCCATCTCATCAAATTAATGGAGCTTCTTTTGGTTTGCGCACCCGAGGTTGAGGTCGGAGACGTAGACGAGGAAGAATCAATCTAATTGTTGAATAGACTAGGCTAACTATCAACATTGGTGATGAAGACAGCTCTGAAGATGAAATAATGATGACAAAAGAGAAGAAACCTCAGCATGAGATATCCTTAGAAGATATAGAGAAAAGTGAATATGAAACAATGTATGATCGGATAAACCACTATGTGAATACTATGACCCTTACTACGATCCTCCCTCAAAAGGTCGAGAGTTCAGAGGTTAGAGAAGTTCGTAGTGTTGGTTCAAAGTTTATCAAATTTTACCGTGCTTCTACCTCTAGTAATCTTGAATATCATGTAAATTTGGATGATGAGCCTAACAAATTAATGGAATTACATTTTGGTTACTTTTCGCCTTATGTACAAATGTTACTTCAATAGGGACATTTGTCAAAACAAATGCCAAAAGGTAAATTACAATTTTTTGAAAAATTATGGAGTGCTAAACGTCGAACTCCAAACTCGAAGGTCTCAGATTTGGTACAATGGGACCAGTCGATGATTCAGAATTTTGCATGATTGTTACTAGTGAATAAGGAGAGGATTGCCTCGATATAGAGGATGACTCTAATGATCAACCAATAGAAGATGATCCGCCAAAATTTGAGGAGGAAATCAAGTTAACTGTCGACGTGTTAAAGAAAATTAACCTCACGACTGAAGAACAACCCCGACCTACCTTTATAAGTTATTTACTCAATGATGAAGACTCTTCAGAATTGATCAAATTGTTAACAGAATTCAAAGATTGTTTCTCCTGGAGTTATGATGAAATGTCAGGACTGTCAGTAGAAGTAGCAGTTCATAAACTAGAGGTGGACAAAGATATGACTCCTGTAAAATAAGCCCACAAATGAATGCACCTCAAAATAGAACAACAAGTCATAGCCGAGCTGAAGAACATAATAGATGATAACTTTGTGCGAGAAGAGCAGTACCACACATGGTTGGCTAAAATTGTTCCAGTCAAGGAGAAAAATGGACAGGTACGCGTTTATGTTGATTTCAGAGATCTAAATAAAGCATGTCTGAAAGATGAGTTTTCGCTACCAATATTTGAAATTATGGTGGATATTGCTTCTACACATGAAATTTTCTCCTTCATGGATGGATCCTCGGGGTCCAACCAAATCAAGATGGCTCCCTAGGATGCAGCACTTAAAACCTTCAGAACACCGATTGAGATTTTTTTGTTACACAGTAATGCTGTTTGGGTTAAAGAACGCTGGAGCTACATACCAATGAGTAATGACAAAGATTTTTGATGACTTTTTTCACAACCAAGTAGAATGCTACGTGGATGATTTGCTCAGTAAACAAAAAATATTCCATTTGTATGATTTGAGGATCATGTTTGAACTGTTACAACGATACAAACTTAAAAATGAATCCCTTAATGTGTTCCTTTGTTGTTACCTCCAGCAAATTTCTAGGATTCATTGTCCGTCATCTGGGAATCGAGATATACCCGGATAAGATTAAAGCCATCTTGGAAATGCCTCCTCCTAAAACTTTGGAAAAGCTACGTTCCTTTCAGGAGAAATTGGCATATCTGAAATGCTTTATGTCTAATCTCTCAGGTAGGTGTCAGCCCTTCTCGGCATTAATTAAAAAGGATGCCAAATTTGTTTGGGAAGAGAAATGTCAGCGGGCCTTCGAGGACATTAAACAATATTTAATGACACATCCTGTCTTGGCAGCCCCTATCCCAGGGAAACCTTTGATACTTTAATCGCGGCCTTAGATGACTCTCTTGGAGCCCTCTTCGCCTAGGTCAATGATGAGGGTAAAGAAAATGCACTCTACTACTTAAGTCGTTGTCAGATACCGATGGAAGTGAGGTATTCACCTATTGAGAAGCATTGTTTGACACTAATTTTTGCTGCCCAAAAGCTTAGACATTACCTGCTCTTTCATAAAATTACCCTAATCTCAAAAGTTAATCCGTTGCATATCAAAATCAGCTTATTACATATCAAAACTACTAAAGCTCTGAGGAGTTGGAGTTGGGGGACTTTTGGGAATGTCCTCACCAATGTGCAGGAGCTTGAGGGGGAAGTATTGAGATTAGAGCAACTTGAACAGGAGGGCTTAGCTGAGGAAAAAGAACTGCTAACTGCTCAAAATAAACTTCTTACTACTATTGATTACCAAGACCAATATCTGAAGCAAAAAGATGCTATGAATATGTTCAAGGAGGAGGACAGAAATACCAAATTCTACCATGCTTACATAAAGTAAAAAAGGAAATGTAATACTATTCATGCTATTGAGACTGTTGAGGGGAATTGGCTTCATGAGAATGCTAAAATAACTAATGATGTTGTAACCTATTTAAAAAATTTGTTGAATCAAGAGAACAATCCCAGAAGCCCTATTGATCCAGATTATTTCAATGCTGAGAAGGATTACACTGCTAATTTAAATCTTGCTGACATCCCTGATGAAGAAGAGATATGGAAGGCTATTAATTCTATTGATAGTAGCAAAGCAGTTGGTCTTGATGGTTTCACAGCTGAGTTTTACAAGAAATCTTGGGACATTATTAAACCTCAGATGATTGCTCCTGTAGCCAGTTTTTTCTAAGGAAATAATCTTCCACAGTACTTCAGTGCTTCTACTTTTTTGTTGATCCCCAAATCTAAGCTACAAACCACCTAGAATCACTTCTGACCTATTTGTCTAGCCACTGTAATCAGCAAAGTGATCACCAAAATCATTGTCAATAGACTCCAACCTCATCTTGAACACATCATTAAACCCAATCAGACAGCATTTGTGAAGGGGAGCTCTATTATTGACAACACTCTCTTGGCACAGGAACTTCTGAATGATCTGAATAAGACCTCTAGAGGTGGAAATTTGATATACAAAGTAGATTTGAAAAAGGCATATGATACTATTAGTTGGGGATTCAATATGGATGTTCTTACTGCTAGAGGTTTTAAATTAAACTTCTGCCAGCTGATTCATAGATGGCTTCACAATAATAATCACTCTATTCTCATAAATGGCAAAGGTTAGGGGTCTTTCACTGCTTCGAGAGGTTTGAAGCAAGGGGACCCCTTATTCCCCACTATGTTTATTATTGCAATTGACTATTTATCTAGAAGGCTGGATGATTCTCTTCTAAACCAAAACTATACTAGCTATCATCATAGATCCAACTTTGTCATCACTCACTTAATCTATGCTGATGATATCATGGTCTTCTCTAGAGCTCATAAAAATGTTGTGAGGAAAGTGTATCGGACTCTTCAATAGTTCCAAACACACTCTGGTATGTGCTTCAGTCCAGAGAAGTGCCTGCTAATTTTTAATAAACATGCTAATCCAAATTACAAACAATGGGCTTCTAGTTATACTGGCTTCTTAAACTCCCAGCTTCCTGTCAAGTATTTGGGGACCATGCTTCTTATTGGAAGAACCAGAAAAATTTAGTTTGAAGAAGTCAAAAATATAATCACTACCTACCTTAATGGGTGGACTCATTCCTTCCTTTCAAATGGGGGTAGAATTACACTACTGAAAAGCATTCTAACTACCTTTCCCTCTTATATCCTGCAGATGACTAATATCAAGAAAAGCACCAAAATTCAGCTTGAAAGGGCATTTAACAGATTTCTTTGGTCTGGACAGAGGCAACAGATGCATTGGGCTTCTTGGCAAAAAATGGCCAAACCTCAACTGGTTGGGGGTATTGGCTTCAAGGGTATTAATCAGCTCTTCCAAATCAACTTATG
>JXCR01080647.1:0-54891 GCA_002079205.1 Phalaenopsis hybrid cultivar
ACAAAAATATGATAAGATTTTTAAAGTTATATATTATGTCAGCAAAACTCTTAATGAAGCTCAAATTAATTATACAACAACTGAAAAAGAGTTATTGGCAATAATATATGCTTTTGATAAATTTAGGTCATATTTACTTGGAGCTAAATGTACTATGCATATTGATCATTCTATTATTAAATATCTTATGCCAAAATTGGGTGTTAAACCAAGATTAATAAGATGGGTCCTTCTTCTGTAAACATTTGATTTTAAGATATTGGATATAAAAAGAGTTATAATCAAATTGTTAATCATCTATCAAGACTTGAACATGGAAAAGAAAAGAACAATGGGGATAACAGAAATGAGAATTTTTCTGATGAACAACTTTATGCTATTGTTGAGTGGCATATATCAAGGTATGCAAATATAGTTAACTACTTATTTAATAATATTCTACCATACAGATTAAAAAGCCATCGGAAAAAGAAATTTATGTATGATGAAAAGTTTTACTTTTGGGACGACATTTATTTATATAAAAAATGTTGAAGATGTTTACCATGTAATGAAACCCTTGAAATTATACAAAAATTTTATAAATCTAAATTTTGGGGATGCTTTGGAATAGATAGGACTGCATTTAAAATTTTAGACTCTGGATTTTATTGGCTACATTGTTTAAGAAGTTAATAATTTGCGAAAACTTGTGATTGATGTCAAAGAGTAGGAAATATTTCTAAAAGAGATGAAATGCCACTAAATTTTACTTTAGAAGTTGAAATTTTTTATGTTTGGGATTTAGATTTTATGGAACCATTTGTACCATCTTTAGGAAAGGTTTATATCTTTTTTGTTGTGGACTATGTGTCTGGATGAATTGAAGTGATAGCCTTGCCTCATTGTGATGCTCTGAGTGTTGCAAATTTTTAAACAAAAATATGTTAACTAGATTTGGAATGTCGAAAGTGATAATTACTAATAGGAGAAGTCATTTTAAGAATTTTAAAATAGGCATATTACTTAAAAAATATGAAATTAAATATATGACTACCACAACTTATCATCCTCAGACTAGTGGATTAGTAGAAGTATCAAATCATGAAATCAAAAAAATTTTAGAGAAAAATGTGAACTAGAAGAACTAATTGGTCTGATAGACTTAATTATGCATTTTGGGCTTATAAGGCTGCTTATAAAACTTTTATAGGAATGTCTCCATATAGGCTGATATTTGAAAAAGCTTGTCATTTACCATTTGAGTTATAGCATAATTCTTTTTAGGCGAGAAATGAGTTTAATAATAATTTAAAGGATGCTAGAGGTAAAAGATTATTGTAATTAAATGAGCTCGAGAAAATTAGAAATGAATCTTGAGAAAATGATCAAATNATGTGACTTAATTGAGAAAGGAATTGAAGTATTTATGGATGATTTCTTAGTTTTTGGAACCTCTTTTGATTCATGCTTAGATCATTTAGCAAAGGTTCTAAAATGCTGTAAAGAAATGAATTTAGTTCTTAATTGGGAAAAATGTTAATTTATGGTCACTGACAGAATTGTATTGGGACATAAAATTTTTAAAAATTATATGGAAGTGGATGAAGCAAAATTTAAATTATAGTTGAATTACAACCTCCTAATTCAGTAACTGCTCTATGAAGTTTTCTAGGAAATTCTAGATTTTTAGGAGGTATATTAAAGACTTTTCTAGAATTGCTAAGCCTCTTTGCCATCTTTTAGAAAAATATACTAAGTTTAATTTTAATGATGATTGTATTAAAGCTTTCAAATTATTAAAGAAAAAGTTAGTTACTGCACCTATCATTGTTTCACCTGACTAGGTAAAACTATTTGAATTAATGTGTGATGCTAGTGGTTATGCTATTGGAGCTATTTTAGGACAAAAATATGATAAGATTTTTAAAGTTATATATTATGTCAGCAAAACTCTTAATGAACCTCAAACTAATTATACAACAACTGAAAAAGAGTTATTGGCAATAATATATGCTTTTGATAAATTTAGGTCATATTTACTTGGAGCTAAATGTACTATGCATATTGATCATTCTATTATTAAATATCTTATGCCAAAATTGGGTGTTAAACCAAGATTAATAAGATGGGTCCTTCTTCTGTAAACATTTGATTTTAAGATATTGGATATAAAAAGAGTTATAATCAAATTGTTAATCATCTATCAAGACTTGAACATGGAAAAGAAAAGAACAATGGGGATAACAGAAATGAGAATTTTTCTGATGAACAACTTTATGCTATTGTTGAGTGGCATATATCAAGGTATGCAAATATAGTTAACTACTTATTTAATAATATTCTACCATACAGATTAAAAAGCCATCGGAAAAAGAAATTTATGTATGATGAAAAGTTTTACTTTTGGGACGACATTTATTTATATAAAAAATGTTGAAGAAGTTTACCATATAATGAAACCCTTGAAATTATACAAAAATTTCATAAATCTAAATTTTGGGGATGCTTTGGAATAGATAGGAC
Source organism: Phalaenopsis hybrid cultivar (assembly GCA_002079205.1). Lineage (NCBI taxonomy): Eukaryota > Viridiplantae > Streptophyta > Magnoliopsida > Asparagales > Orchidaceae > Phalaenopsis > Phalaenopsis hybrid cultivar. Next base: position 2,506 of record JXCR01080647.1, read on the forward strand.
TGCATTTAAAATTTTAGACTCTGGATTTTATTGGCTACATTGTTTAAGATGTTAATAATTTGCGAAATCTTGTGATTGATGTCAAAGAGTAGGAAATATTTCTAAAAGAGATGAAATTCCACTAAATTTTACTTTAGAAGTTGAAATTTTTGATGTTTGGGATTTAGATTTTATGGAACCATTTGTACCATCTTTAGGAAAGGTTTATATCTTATTTGTTGTGGGCTATGTGTCTGGATGAATTGAAGTGATAGCCTTGCCTCATTGTGATTCTCTGAGTGTTGCAAATTTTTAAACTAAAATATGTTTACTAGATTTGGAATGTCAAAAGTGATAATTACTAATAGGAGAAGTCATTTTAAGAATTTTAAAATAGGCATATTACTTAAAAAATATGAAATTAAATATATGACTACCACAACTTATCATCCTCAGACTAGTGGATTAGTAGAAGTATCAAATCATGAAATCAAGAAAATTTTAGAGAAAAAATGTGAATCCTAGAAGAACTAATTGGTTTGATAGACTTAATTATGCATTATGGGCTTATAAGGCAGCTTATAAAACTTTTATAGGAATGTCTCTATATAGGCTGATATTTGAAAAAGCTTGTCATTTACCATTTAAGTTATAGCATAATTCTTATTAGGCGAGAAATGAGTTTAATAATAATTTAAAGGATGTTAGAGGTAAAAGATTATTGTAATTAAATGAGCTCGAGAAAATTAGAAATGAATCTTGAGAAAATGATCGAATTTATAAATAAAAAATGAAAATGGTGCATGATCAAAAGATTTTAAGAAAGAATTTTGAGCCTGGATACAAAGTTTTATTATACAATACAGGATTGAAACTATTTCCTAATAAACTTAAGTCCATGTGGATAGGGCCATTTACTGTGACAAAATTTTATTTTTATGGGGTTGTGGAGATTAAAGATCCAAAAATTGGACATACAACCAAAGTAAATGGACATAGGTTGAAGCCTTACATTAGAGAAAGCAAGCCCTATTATAAAGAGACTTTGATGTTGGGTCTATCTGAGTAAAAAATTTGAATATGTCGGGCTAATGATGTTAAACTAAACGCTTTGTGGGAGATAACTCATAGTTATCAGTATGGTTTAAATTATGTGTATTATTCTAGTATCATGACTATCCTTTGCTTTAGTAGCATTCTTTTTAGCACTATTTTAGGTATTAAACATGATAGAAAAATGAAGAAATTTGATGTTAGGAAAATTAGTGTTCACTTGGAAACTGGCGCCTAAACGCCAACAACTAGCACCTATGCGCCGGTCCTGTGATGCTAACACCTAAGCACCAGAAATTGGCGACTAGGCACCACAGTTTCTATGTCTTGTCTATAAAACTGCCTAGCCTTCATCCCTAATCTTAATTCCTTCAAGATTTAGACCAGAAAAGAAGATTTTTAGAGATCGTACTTGCTTCCAGGTAGAATAGAGAGAATGGTGTTGGAAATAAGTTTGTGCATAATGATGCCCAAACTTATTTCAATGTATTCTTAGCGTTGAGTTTGAAGAAGGTGATGAGCAAGCTAGGGAAGATTGAAGAGGAGCTTTTCAATCTCCACAACAAGTTGCATGAGATGTATCACCAATACAAGCACTTGGATTGGCAGATGAAACTTTAATCCAATCACTTGCTTGTTTTCAAGATGCCCTGGTAGACATGTATATCAAGAACAAATGGATTGATGAAAATGAAGATATGTAATTTCTTATCGCCCTAGTCTTCTACTCATTTGATCACAGATATTTGGCTTGTGATAAGGATAACAAGAATTAGATCAATAGAGATTGATCATTAGAATAAAATTCTTATGTTTGTGATTGATGTTTGTGTTTACTTTAGTAAAGGATGTGTTATGTGTGCTACCTTGTCTTGTTGTTGATTTTATGTTAGTTTGTTTATGTAGATTTTCTTAAAAGTGTTTTTGTGTGATATTGTATTTTTGATTGAAGGTTTGATGATAGTTATGTTTGTGTAAGACCCCTTGTTAGAATGTTGGAATTAACTATGAATTGAAATTTGTAAATAGAAGATTTTGGGGACATAAAAATTATGAGGTGTTATGTTAAATTAATGAGAACTTCTGGTTTAAAAAGCTTAGTCTTGCTGTCTTACAATCAAAACCCAAGGAAAGAAAAATTTAGGGTTTGGCGCCTAGGCGTCAGAACTGGTGCCAAAGCGCCAGGCCACCCGGACAGCATGGTGCCTAGGTGCTGGTTCACCTGAACCGACTTAAACTTAATTTTTTTGTTATTTAAACAAAACTTGCAACATTTTTAATGCCAAAGCTTCTTTTTCTTCCCATTATTCATGAAAACCAGCCCTAAGATGCTTTTTAGAGCTTAAATCTTTAAGTTTCTTGGCTAAAAAACATTGGATTTCATCTTCTCAAGGTTAGATCTACATTTTTGCATAGTTATTTTGTGATTTCACCATGGACTTTTCATACATTGAGTATAGACGAAAAATATGCAAAAATATTTGATTTAATGGTGAAAATCGATGGAGCTAAGCTTTGTTATCTTGAAAAAGCTTGTAGGAAGCCTATTTTGTTGATATTGAAATTTAGTGGAAATTTTTCTTCAAATTTATTTTAGATGGATCCTAAGACAAAAAGAGGAAGAAGAAAAAAATCCTATGACGGTGCCAAATTTGTCAATGTAAATTCCTAAATTTGCTATAACAAATTTGCTTCTTTAAGAAAGTTTATTGCGAAGCAATTTTTATCTACATGGAGGAGCAATAGAAAATATTATTGTGGAACATCAATGAGAGAGTATTTATTACTTTAATGCTATTGTTGTTATCTCTGTGGTTAGAGAATTTTATGCAAATTTAACTGAAACAAATGATGACGAAGTGTTTGTTCGAGGAAGAGGAGTAGATTTTACTATTGAGAGGATAAATGTGATATATGGTATGCTATCTGAGATTGATTTTTTCTATTTAAAGCTCATTCCATCTGAGGTAGAGTTGGATTAGATCATGACTTATTTGACTAATAGTCGTGGAACCTGGAAGGTTAGAAATGATTGAAAGGTAAATTTTTCTTCTTCCAAGCTCAATGGTACTTCAAAGGCATGACATTATTTTCTTTCTGCTCGCCTCTTTCCTTCAAATCATTTAAATGAGGTAACTATAGAATGAGTTATTTTAAATTACAACATTCAAGAAAAAAAAGCTACAGATGTGTTCGCTCTTATTTATTATGCTTTTAGTTCTTCTGTGAGAGCTAGTACGACTTCAGGTCTTGGATTATCATCTTNTAAATAGAAGATTTTGGGGACATAAAAATTATGAGGTGTTATGTTAAATTAATGAGAACTTCTGGTTTAAAAAGCTTAGTCTTGCTGTCTTACAATCAAAACCCAAGGAAAGAAAAATTTAGGGTTTGGCGCCTAGGCGTCAGAACTGGTGCCAAAGCGCCAGGCCACCCGGACAGCATGGTGCCTAGGTGCTGGTTCACCTGAACCGACTTAAACTTAATTTTTTTGTTATTTAAACAAAACTTGCAACATTTTTAATGCCAAAGCTTCTTTTTCTTCCCATTATTCATGAAAACCAGCCCTAAGATGCTTTTTAGAGCTTAAATCTTTAAGTTTCTTGGCTAAAAAACATTGGATTTCATCTTCTCANAAAATAGAAGATTTTGGGGACATAAAAATTATGAGGTGTTACGTTAAATTAATGAGAATTTCTGGTTTAAAAAGCTTAGTCTTGCTGTCTTACAATCAAAACCCAAGGAAAGAAAAATTTAGGGTTTGGCGCCTAGGCGTTAGAACTGGTGCCAAAGCGCCAGACCACCCGGACAACATGGTGCCTAGGTGCTAGTTCACCTGAACCGACCTAAACTTAATTTTATTGTTATTTAAACAAAACTTGCAACATTTTTAATGCTAAAGCTTCTTTTTTCTTCCCATTATTCATGAAAACTAGCCCTAAGATGCTTTTTAGAGCTTAAATCTTTAAGTTTCTTGGCTAAAAAACATTGGATTTCATCTTCTCAAGGTTAGATCTACATTTTTGCATAGTTATTTTGTGATTTCACCATGGACTTTTCATACATTGAGTATAGACGAAAAATATGCAAAAATATTTGATTTAATGGTGAAAATCGATGGAGCTAAGCTTTGTTATCTTGAAAAAGCTTGTAGGAAGCCTATTTTGTTGATATTGAAATTTAGTGGAAATTTTTCTTCAAATTTATTTTAGATGGATCCTAAGACAAAAAGAGGAAGAGGAAAAGAATCCTATGACAGTGCCAAATTTGTCAATGTAAATTCCTAAATTTGCTATAACAAATTTGCTTCTTTAAGAAAGTTTATTGCGAAGCAGTTTTTATCTACATGGAGGAGCAATAGAAAATATTATTGTGGAACATCAATGAGAGAGTATCTATTACTTTAATGTTATTGTTGTTATCTCTGTGGTTAGAGAATTTTATGCAAATTTAACTGAAGCAAATGATGACGAAGTGTTTGTTCGAGGAAGAGGAGTAGATTTTATTGTTGAGAGGATAAATGTGATATATGGTATGCTATCTGAGATTGATTGTTTCTATTTAGAGTTCATTCAATCTGAGGTAGAGTTGGATTAGATCATGAAATATTTGACTAATAGTCGTGGAACCTCGAAGGTTAGAAATGATTGAAAGGTAATTTTTTCTTCTTCCAAGCTCAATGGTACTTCAAAGGCATGACATTATTTTCTTTCTGCTCGCCTCTTTCCTTCAAATCATTTAAATGAAGTAACTATAGAATGAGTTATTTTAAATTACAGCATTCAAGAAAAAAAAGCTACAGATGTGCTCGCTCTTATTTATTATGCTTTTAGTTCTTCTGTGAGAGCTAGTACGACTTCAGGTCTTGGATTATCATCTTTAATTTTTACTCTTTGCAAAGACTCTAGAGTTAAGTTTGAACATTAGGAATAACATTTGAAGCCACTTAAGCCAATTGGGAAGGCTAATGTTAATATATATGGTCGACCTAGAGATGGAGTTTAAGGTACACATTTTGCTTCCACTTCTTGGCCTTCTACTTCTACTGCTTTTGAGCCTCCATATGGATTCTGGAATGTGTTAAGTGAAAGATATTTGGAACACCAGAATGATATGTTCTTGATGTTGTGTCATATGGAGGATATGGACAACAAATTTGATCATANTAGTTCAAGGTACACATTTTGCTTCCACTTCTTGGCCTTCTACTTCTACTGCTTTTGAGCCTCCATCTGGATTCTGGAATGTGTTGAGTGAAAGACATTTGGAACACCAGAATGATATGTTCTTGATGTTGTGTCATATGGAGGATATGGACAACAAATTTGATCATATGATAGATTTTGTTAGAAGGAAGAGTGACTATGATGCTAATTATGATGAGGCATTAGTGAAATTGATGAAGGGAGACCATATAGTTGAGTTTCCTACATGCCCTCAATTTGCACCTTTTGAAGCTGTAGATCTATGGATGAAAACATTCCCTTTGACTCTGATGATGATGAGGATGAGGATTANCAAATTTTGTCAGAAGGAAGAGTGACTATGATGCTGATTATGATGAGGCATTAGTGAAATTAATGAAGGGAGACCATATAGTTGAGTTTCCTACATGCCCTCAATTTACACCTTTTGAAGCTGTAGATCTATGGATGAAAACATTCCCTTTGACTCTGATGATGATGAGGATGAGGATTAGATTTGTTTCTTATTATGTAGCAGTTATGATTTCTAGATTTATCTTATGTTGGACAGTGTATGTATGTTTTTTTGCTTTGTCATTTTATTTTCACTGCTATTTTTGTTATTTAAGTTTGGGGGAAGGGAGAAAATTTCCTTATTTGTCCTAAGTAAAATATATTTTCAATAATAATTTAAAATAACTTGTGGTATGTTGAGACAGCTTAAGATATTGATATTTTTGATTTTATAAATAATTTTATAAACTTAAGTAAAAATTTTTAATAATAAGATTAATGCCAGATTTGAGATATTTAGTATAAGAGAATAAATTTTTTTCATATTTACAATAAAGAAAATTGTATTTTTGGGAATGTTAAAGATTTTGGATTTTGATCCCGACATTCTACATAGATAAATGTAAAATGTAATGTATGTGATTATATGATTAATTTATTTAATAGTTATTTCTAATTTGCAACAGCATCAAAAACTTGATCCAAAGCAAATGTTAGGTAAATTTTTCACTGTCAAGCAAATAAGAATGCAGTTATAATATTTCAATATGGGATATTACGCTAGTATACGTATCGTTATCAAATAATATAAAACTTTCTGATTAAGTCCCGAATAACAAACCCACAGGGACGATTGAATTTAAATAACAAAATACTTAGCAATATATATTCTTATTCAAACTTAAGATACTATTATAGAAATGAAAGCTCGATTCTTTTTGTGATTTTTTATAATTGAAAATAAAGTGAGCAACTAATTAACTTAATTAAAACACTTGCATAATGAAGGAATTATAGGTAAAATACCCTTTTCCTTATTTTGAATCAGTGATAAAAATAGAAATTTAGTTGTGGAAGTATGTTAAATGTGTTGTGCCAAATCGAAGCAATAGTATTTGTTCCCGATGTGAAATGTAATATAGTTGTGTTAAATATATAAAGTTGACTCCGCTATGCAGCAGTGCCAAAAAGCTTGATGCAATCTTTATAAATAATAAATTTAAGCAATTAATGTTCGGATTCTACGTAAGTATACACATCTTTATCAAATTATAAAGGACTTTCTATTTAAGCCACAAATATCGATCCCACGGGGAAATTTTAAATTTGAAATGATAAATTAACAAAGAAATTTATAGAAATCAAACAAAATTACTTTCACTAATTTTGAATGTATAAGATAGTAACAAAACTAATATTTAAGTGCTAGCAAAACTGAAATGCAAAGTTTAAATAGTAACTACTAAACTATTAAACTATTTTTGTGATGAAGATTTCTTATGTGAAAAAGCAGCATTCCCACTACAATGAGATTTTGGGTACAATGAGATGAGATAAATGATTTTAATATGAATTATGCCAAATAGGAGCAATTTTAATTCTCTACCCTGATACAGTGTTATAGAAAATCATTAGAAAATCCCAAAATTAGTCCCTAAATTCGTGGCTAGGCTAAAAGGATACTGGCTCCCACTCCAGAGCGCCAACTTCCTTTCACTAGAAGGCTAACTCTTGTTTTAGTTCTTAAACACTAAGAAAGAATTGGGGATTCTAGTCTGTCACCCTAAAATCTCCAATTCTACACCCAATAATATATATTTACCTATTTATTTGCACTTAATTCTATGAACAAAATCTTCCTTCATGGAATCAAATGTGATCCTCACTTTGTTGTAGAACTAATGCTCCTTTTCCTGGATAATATGTTTCACAACAAATTTTAACATTTTAATTGGCCAAATTGAAAAGTAAATTAAGTTTGGAGTTAAAAAATCATCATAATTTATTTTATATTTTAACATTGACACATCCATATTATCTCTTCATTTCACCATATCTCAGAGTATGGAGAAAGCTAAAGAAAACTACTCAGACTTCATGAGAAAGATATAATAAAACACAAATTTCAAATATAAATGAAAGTTTATACAACAATAATAAACAAACAACACCTATCTAAAACTCTTTCTCAAAGTAAATCCCTTTTAGCCTTTCCTAGGAAATGTAGGAAGAAGAAATCTCTCACTTTTCGCCTTCTCCAACACTCTTAAAGAAAGATTCACACTTAATCTCAACACAAAAACTCTAAATTCTTAAAGAAAANTTTTTCCTTATTTTGAATCAGTGATAAAAATAGAAATTCAGTTGTGGAAGTATGTTAAATGTGTTGTGCCAAATAGAAGCAATAGTATTTGATCCCGATGTGAAATGTAATACAGTTGTGTTAAATATATATAGTTGACTCCGCTATGCAGCAGTGCCAAAAAGCTTGATGCAATCTTTATAAATAATAAATTTAAGCAATTAATGTTGGGACTCTACGCAAGTATACACATCTTTATCAAATTATAAAGGACTTTCTATTTAATCCACAAATATCAATCCCACGGGGAAAGTTTAAATTTGAAATGATAAATTAACAAGGAAATTTATAGAAATCAAACAAAATTACTGTCACTAATTTTGAATGTATAAGATAGTAACAAAACTAATATTTAAGTTCTAGCAAAACTGAAATGCAAAGTTTAAATAGTAACTACTAAACTATTAAACTATTTTTGTGATGAAGATTTCTTATGTGAAAAAGCATCATTCCCACTACAATGAGATTTTGGATACAATGAGATGAGATAAATGATTTTAATATGAATTGTGCCAAATAGGAGCAATTTTAATTCTCTACCGTGATACAGTGTTATAGAAAATCATTGACAAATCCCAAAATTAGTCCCTAAATCCGTGGCTAGGCTAAAAGGATACTGGCTCCCACTCCAGAGCGCCAACTTCCCTTCACCAGAAGGCTAACTCTTATTTTAGTTCTTAAACACTAAGAAAGAATTGAGGATTCTAGTCTGTCATCCTAAAATCTCCAATTCTACACCCAATAATATATATTTACCTATTTATTTGCATTTAATTCTATGAACGAAATCTTCCTTCATGGAATCAAATGTGATCCTCACTCTGTTGTAGAACTCATGCTCCTTTTCCTGGATCATATGTTTCACAAAAAATTTTAACAATTTAATTGGCCAAATCGAAAAGTAAATTAAGTTTGGAGTTAAAAAATCATCATAATTTATTTTATATTTTAACAGTGACATATCCATATTATCTCTTCATTTCACCATATCTAAGAGTATGGAGAAAGCTAAAGAAAACTACTCAGACTTCATGAGAAAGATACAACAAAACACAAATTTCATATATAAAATAAAGTTCATACAACACTAATAAACAAACAAAACTTATCTGAAACTCTTTCTCAATGCAAATCCCTTGTTTATACAACAATAATAAACAAAGAACACTTATCTGAAACTCTTTCTCAAAGCAAATCCTTTGTAAAAACTGCTTAGACTTCATGAGAAAGATACAACAAAACACAAATTTCATATATAAAAGAAAGTTCATACTAAGCAAACAACACCTATCTAAAACTCTTTCTCAAAGTAAATCCCTTTTAGCCTTTCTTAGGAAATGTAGGAAGAAGAAATCTCTCACTTTTTGCCTTCTCCAACACTCTTAAAGAAAGATTCACACTTAATCTCAACACAAAAACTCTAAATTCTTAAAGAAAAATGACTAATAGACTCCAAAATGCTGGTGGAATGAGGATGGAAAAGTGTATGGTATGCAAGAGAATGAATGTGGTGAGGAATGGAGAAAAGGAGCGCATTTTCTGATCAATTTTGGCCCAAAATAGAGCCTATAGTCTGTTCTCCAATAGGTGCATCGAAAAACTCTTTAAAAAGCATCCAAATTCATCAAATCTTCTAAAAATGAGGTTTGAACTGACACTGTTGTCATCGGTGCCAGTGGTCCGTAATTTAATTTCCTCTTCTCTGTCAAATGGAGTCGTTGGCGCCCAGTCTGACACCATCGGCGCTGAACAAATTTTTAACTTCTCCATTTTTGCTCCAAATTTCATCCTTTTTCCTTTAGGTCCTAAAANAAAATGAGGTCTGAACCGACACTGGTGTCGTCGGTGCCAGTGGTCCGTAATTTAATTTCCTCTTCTCTGTCAAATGGAGTCGTTGGCGCCTAGTCTGACGCCGTCGGCGCTGAACAAATTTTTAACTTCTCCATTTTTGCTCCAAATTTCATCCTTTTTCCTTTAGGTCCTAAAATTTAACAGCGTGCAAGAAAATATTAAAAAACCTTCCATTAAAGTGCAATATCACCAAAAATGAGTATAAAATATTCGTCTAAAAATGCATAAATTTTTGGTGTATCAAAATCCCCCAAACTTACATGTTACTTGTCCTCAAGTAATTCCTTTACTACTAAAAATATGACTTATAACAAAGAATTTAACTTCTAGATTTTTATATTTTAGTCCACTAAATACAATTACATAACTTAAGAGAAATTCAAAACAACTCCAGTTAATACCAAAGGTATAAGAATATTCAACAATCAAGTCTAAGATTTCTGATTCTCAGTTCTTTTCAAAAATAATTACAAATTATCATTTTAAATTCACTTAGAGCATTCATATGAAAAAGAACTTCATGAAACTTTACTATTAAATAAGTTAATACTCAAATATAAGTTTATAAAATGTAGCTAACCCTTCTTCTTTAAGTTGATTCAAGTGAAGTCAATTTTTAATTAGGCATCTCCTCAAGCTTCTCCCAATATTATCTTTTTTCTTTTTTTTTCTTTTAAGGATCCTTTTTTAATCCTTTTTCTTTTCTTTTATTTTCTTTTCTCTCTTTTTCTTATATGAGGATTACTATATTTGGATAGCCTTTAATGATTTTGAACTTCACTATCCTCTTCTTAAAGTAAAAAACTTTTCACATTTCTTCACTTAACAAATTTAAATTAGCTTAAAGATTTCATAAGGTTTAATACTTTTCTTCTTACATGAATCTTTAAGATTTTTAATACTTAAAAAATACAAAACTCTTTACTTACAATAGAAAAACATAGTCTTATTTTCTTATACCAAATATCATACTCTCTAAAATTGACCTTTATTATTGAAAATTTTTACTTAAGTTTACTATATATTTAGAAACATAAACAAAGTTATCTAAAGTTATCCCCTCATACCAAAGGTCATGTTAAATTTAAAAATTTTGAAAATATAGCTAAGTGANTTCTAAAAATGCATAAATTTTTTGTGTATCAAAATCCCCAAAACTTACATGTTACTTGTCCTCAAGTAATTCCTTTACTACTAAAAATATGACTTATAATAAAGAATTTAACTTCTAGATTTTTATATTTTAGTTCACTAAATACAATTACATAACTTAAGAAAAATTCAAAACAACTCCAGTTAATACCAAAGGTATAAGAATATTCAACAATCAAGTCTAAGATTTCTGATTCTCAGTTCTTTTCAAAAAAAAATTACAAATTATCATTTTAAAGTCACTTAGAGTATTCATATGAAAAAGAACTTCATGAAACTTTACTATTAAATAATTTAATACTCAAATATAAGTTTATAAAATGTAGCTAACCCTTCTTCTTTAAGTTGATTCAAGTGAAGTCAATTTTTAATTAGGCATCTCCTCAAGCTTCTCCCAATATTATCTTTTTTCTTTTTTTTTTCTTTTAAGGATCCTTTTTTAATCCTTTTTCTTTTCTTTTTTTTTCTTTTCTCTCTTTTTCTTATATGAGGATTACTATATTTGGATAGCCTTTAAAGATTTTGAACTTCACTATCCTCTTCTTAAAATAAAAAACTTTTCACATTTCTTCACTTAACAAATTTATATTAGCTTAAAGATTTCATAAAGTTTTCTATCCTCTTTTTAAAGTTAAACTTTTTACATTTTTTTCACTTAACAAATTTATATTAACTTAAAGATTTCATAAAGTTTAACTTTTCTTCTTACATGAATCTTTAAGATTTTTAATACTTAAAAAATACAAATCTCTTTACTTACAATAGAAAAAAATAGTCTTATTTTCTTATACCAAATATCATACTCTCTAAAATTAACCTTTATTATTGAAAATTTTTACTTAAGTTTACTATATATTTAGAAACATAGAAAAAGTTATCTAAGTTATCCCCTCATACCAAAGGTCATGTTAAATTTAAAAATTTTGAAAATATAGCTAAGTGAAGACAAATAAAATTAAGTTTCTTTCTTTAAAAAGGAATTTTTCTTTTCCCCCCCAAACTTAAATTTTTAAATGATTTAGCATGAAGAGCTGAAAAATAAAGGGTGAAAGAAAACATTAAATAGATAAAGAAAAGATATATCTATTGAAGGTTTTGATTTTGAAACTTTAATTCTGAAATACTGCAGGTGCTAATATAAAAAGCTACAAGACTTAANCAACTAACAACAGAACTAAATTGAATTTCAAAAATACAAATAGTTTTACAATTCTACAGTTCACAACTTAATATCTTAAATAAAATAGTCTCACTATCTAACAACAAAAAGTATTAACAATATAACAAAAACAAACAACAAAATAACAAAGTACAATCAAACATAAACTAAAAGAAAGATCAAACTAACATATCACCAATCACCGTCTTCTTCTTATTCTTCTTCCACATTGAAATTTTGTTGTTAATATAGAGTAAAAATGGGGTGAGTAGGAAACTGAACTGAGTGATCACCATTCATATATCTGATCATCGCATCATCATAAGCAGCATCATATTCAAATTTTTGTTTTATCAAATCATCAGTGTAAGCATTTATGGCCTCCATGTTTTCCATTCTATGATCCATTCTCAAGGTATCTCCTTGTTAGATCATCATCTGATCCAATCATTCTTAAAGATTAGGGTCACCAGAAATAAGGGTCCTTGAAGTAGAAGGAATATCTCTGGTCTTACTTCCAGACCTCCATCCAACATGAAATTCATATGTCTTTATATTAGCAGGTCCAATAGGTTTTAGAGGCTCAATCCTCTCTTCCTTAGGTCTAAAATCAACTCTTGCTTGTTCACAGAGTGTGAAGATCAGGGCAGGGTGTGCTAAACCACCAGAGGTCTCTCTCAAAGCAATATATCTAGTGTTCATATAAACAATAGAGCCTACATTTATCCTCATCACCTGTTGAATACAGAAGTTCAGGATGGCTCTATCCTTTGTAACCTCAATATGATGATTTATCGGTATCATTCTTCCAGAAATAAAGAAGTGTCAGGCCTTAGATACTACATTTAACATAGAAAGAGGAAAGTTTACATTAACACCATTTTTCACTTACCATGTTCCTTTTCCATCAGTAAGAAAAGAAATAACCTCATTCAAGGCCTCATTCATAGCAAAAAATGATTTATCCTGGTAACTGTACACATCCACCAACTAATAAATTCATTAATCTTTCTTGGAGTAAACTCCACCATTTTCCCATGAATAAAAACAAAGTCTTCAGAAGTCTCTTTAAAATTGGCATAGAATTCCATCACTACACCAATAATCGCATCAGCAGTAAAATAACAAAAAATTTCCCACTGTTGAGCATTGATTAATCACTCAACTTCTGCACCTGGATTTTTAAATCCACGATCCAGAATCACTTTTTTTTTCATGTAGACTATGGAAACGAGCACTAGCTTTGAAGCTGACAATTTTATGTTCATCATAATCCACTTTTCTCTTTCCTTTGCTCATTCTAGGTCTCATGGTAAATCTAAGAAAAATTTGATAAAAATCCAAATAAATTCTGAAAACCAGAATGTAAAACGCTGAAAACTTAAATCTACCAAGTAAGATTTCTTCACTAAAGGATTTTCTCAAAATCTCTCAAAAAAATTCCAAAATTTTTGAATCTCAGATCGTGAGATAAATCCTTGGTGAAAATGAAAAATTTTTAGATGTGTAACTCTTACCTAGAGAAGATGAAATTTGAAGTTCCTTTGCCTTAAAATTGCTTCAAATCCGAGCAAAATCAAGCCCTAGGTGCAAAAACTGGAGGTTGAAGGTGACTCAATGGGTAAAGATGGAGTTTTATAGTGCAAATTGCTAGTTGTAAAGTGTTTAAGGTGTTCACAGGTAGAGTGCGCTATCAGCGCCCATGCCAGCGTCATCGGTGCTGAAGGCTAAAATTTCTATTTTTTGATTTTCACAATTTTCAATTTTCTTTCAATTTACTCCAAAGTCTTTTTAATATTTTTGAACATAAATTTTTATCTAAAAATAAATTACAAACAAACAATTTCACAAACAACATCAAACTAACTTTTATATATGAAAATACACTTTTACAAATACAATTTTCTAATCACACTTTCAAATATATAAAGCAAACTAAATTATAATTCAGTAACAAAATCAAGCCACAACACTAAACACTGACACAAAACTATACACACAATCAAAGTTCAGAATTCTAAAGTAAAGCAAACTAAATCAAATCCACACAAAAAATATTATATTCATAAGTATTTTAAACTGATAGAGAGTCCAAACTCTTCAATTATTCTGCCTCTTCTTCAGTGTTTTCTCCTCCTCTAATATCTCCCATAGACTGGTAATGACCGTACTAGAAGGGTTGGTACGGGAATTGATCAGTCAAATTTTCTTCAGTCCATCCTTTTTCCTTGAACATCTGAACCAATCCTGTTTCAATTGTTCCAGTATCATCAAAATTCTCCTTCATCCTCCAATCTAGGTGATCAAAAATGTATTTAAGATTTTCTATTGCATTCATTATACTCTGAAGTTCTCTTTCAATTTTCTTCATTTTCTTTTCCAAAGCAAGTGAAATTCCAACTTTTTGTGTCATTAATGGAGTTGAAGCATGTGATGAAAGATCCAAGATAGTATCTAATGCTTCATTTACATTCCCAACATAGTTATCATCAATAGGAATCATGGGCTTCCAAGGTAATAAAACATTTTCCCAACTTTCATATGGAACTTAAGATTGACTGCAAAGTACAAAAAATGTAGAAGGATGCCCAAGTCCATATATTAGCCCATTCATAATAATACCTATAATAGATTTAAAAATGATAGATCCTACATCAATGGGTTTTTCAATTTGAATGCAGTAGTTTAAAATAGCACTTTCTTTGGTGACTCTACTAATCTTCCTGGTAGGGAGTAATTTTGCAGAAATGATGAAATGTCACTACTTTGATATTGGATTAAGCAATGAAGTAAAGAAACTAACATATCCTACATCTCGCATTTTCCAAATATCACTTTCATCCGTCAAAAAATTATAAACATCTTGTATGAAATCTCTCGTTGGGATAAAATTTGTATAAAGATAGATGAGAATGTTTTCTATCATATACAACTCATTAATTTACTCCAGAGTAAATGGTACAGCCTTACCTCGTATGAAGACAACTCTTTAATTAATTTCATGTAAGTTGGCATATAATTCCTTCTCCAATGGTACAACAACTGCAATGGTAGTGTATCACAGAACTTCCCATTGTCTTTGTACTATGATTTTATTAATCATAGAACTTAGATTAATCAATCCATGATTGACAAAGCATCTTTTCTTGATAAGCCTCTTCTTCGTAATGACTTTGTTGTATAATCTCTATGCATCAAAATTGATAAACTTTCTTCTATTGTAAACTCCATACTTGAAAGTATTTCTAGAATTAAAAGCCATGGAATTCAAAAAAAGGAAGTTATTTGTCGTCCAAGGTAGTTTTTATGACTTTAAAAACACCTCCCGGCGGTTATTACAGAGCGAAATCTAGCCAAAGTCCGCCAAAAACATCAAAATCACACAAAAATGCTCGGGACGCCATTGGCGCTCCTGATGGTGATGTCGTTGCCATGGTCCATCTAGCGAGCATCATCGATGCCCATTCTGGCGTTGTCGGTGCCAAAGGCCAAAATCGCATCTTTTCTTTTTTTTGTTCAATTCAATTCCAAATTTCCCTCCAATACCAATACTTATTTTAATTTATGATATAAAATTGTGTAGATTTAATATGTGCTAATAGATAAAACACTTATCAAACAAAATAGTAATACATAGATATATATATTTATATATATGGGTTGCCTCCCACAAAACGCTTAGTTTAACATCGTCAACCCGATGGACCAGTTGTTTATTTGGGTTTGATTTAACATTAAAACTTCTTCAAATTGTAGTATATTTCCTTCATAATAATATTTCAATTAATGCCCATTAACTTTAAATATCTTTCCAGTGTTCGGATTTTTAATAACAACAGTTCTATAATGATAGACTTTAATCACTTTAAATAGTCCTAACCATCTACATCTCAATTTTCCTGGAAATAATCTCAATCTTGTATTATATAATAAAACTTCTTATCCAGGTTCAAACATCTTTTNGTTCTTACAGAGTAGGGTCACTAGAAATAAGGGTCCTCGAAGTAGAAGGAATAGTCTTACTTCCAGACCTCCATCCAACATGAGATTCATATGTCTTTATATTAGCAGGTCCAATAGGTTTTAGAGGCTCAATCCTCTCTTCCTTAGGTCTAAAATCAACTCCTTCTTTTTCACAGAGTGTGAAGATCAGAGCAGGGTGTGCTAAACCACCAAAGGTCTCTCTCAAAGCAATATATCTAGTGTTCATATAAACAATAGAGCCTACATTTATCCTCATCACCTGTTGGATACAAAAGTTCAGGATGGCTCTATCCTTTGTAACCTCACTATGATGATTTATGGGTATCATTCTTCCAGAAATAAAGAAGTGTCAGGTCTTAGATACTACATTTAACATAGAAAGAGGAAAGTTTACCTTAACACCATTTTTCACTTACCATGTTCCTTTTCCATCAGTAAGAAAAAAAATAACCTCATTCAAGGCCTCATTCATAGCAAAAAATGATTTATCCTGGTAACTGTACACATCCACCAACTAATAAATTCATTAATCTTTCTTGGAGTAAACTCCACCATTTTCCCATGAATAAAAACAAAGTCTTCAAAAGTCTCTTTAAAATTGGCATAGAATTTCATCACTACACCAATAATCGCATCAGCAGTAAAATAACAAAAAATTTCCCACTGTTGAGCATTGATTAATCACTCAACTTCTTCACCTGGTTTTTTAAATCCACGATCCAGAATCACTTCTTTTTTTCATGTAGACTATGGAAACGAGCACTAGCTTTGAAGCTGACAATTTTTTGTTCATCATAATCCACTTTTCTCTTTCCTTTGCTCATTCTAGGTCTCATGGTAAATCTAAGAAAAATTTGATAAAAATCCAAATAAATTCTGAAAACCACAATGTAAAACGCTTAAAACTTAAATCTACCAAGTAAGATTTCTTCACTAAAGGATTTTCTTAAAATCTCTCAAAAAAATTCCAAAATTTTTGAATCTCAGATCGTGAGATAAATCCTTGGTGAAAATTAAAAATTTTTAGATGTGTAACTCTTACCTAGAGAAGATGAAATCTGAAGTTCCTTTGCCTTAAAATTGCTTCAAATCTGAGCAAAATCAAGCCCTAGGTGCAAAAACTGGAGGTTGAAGGTGACTCAAAGGGTAAAAATGGAGCTTTATAGTGCAAATTGCTAGTTGTAAAGCGTTTAAGGTGTTCACGGGTAGAGGGCGCTATCAGCGCCCATGCCAGCGTCATCGGCGCTGAAGGCTAAAATTTCTATTTTCTGATTTTCACAATTTTCAATTTTCTTTCAATTTACTCCAAAGTCTTTTTAATATTTTTGAACATAAATTTTTATCTAAAAATAAATTACAAACAAACATTTTCACAAACAACATCAAACTAACTTTTATATATGAAAATACACTTTTACAAATACAATTCTCTAATCACACTTTCAAATATATAAAGCAAACTAAATTATAATTCAATAACAAAACCAAGCCACAACACTAAACACTGACACAAAACTATACACACAATCAAAGTTCAAAATTCTAAAGTAAAGCAAACTAAATCAAATCCACACAAAAAATATTATATTCATAAGTATTTTAAACTGATAGAGANCAGCATTTAATTTCACGATTTGATATCTCTGCTAGACCGCCAGTCTGAGGATGATAAGCAGTAGAGAATTTATGCATAATATCATATTTCTTAATTAATTTCTTTATTCTCTTATTCCTAAAATGAGATCCTCCATCTTTAATAACTACTCTCAGCATTCCATACCTTGTAAAAATATTTTTAATCAAAAATTTAGAAACACTCCGAGCATCATATTTAGGTACAACAATAGCTTCAATCTATTTGAACATATAATCAACAACAAGTAATATATATATATAAATTTTCAAATAAAGACATAAATGGTCCCATAAAATCTAATCTCCACACATAAAAAATTTCAACTTATAATGTGCAATTTAGAGGAATTTCAATTCTTTTTGAAATATTTCCTACTCGTTGAAATCGATTACATGTTTTAATATATTCATTAACATCTCTAAAAAGAGTAGGTTAATAAAATCTAGCTTGTAAAATTTTATATACAGTTCTATTTGCTCCAAAATGTCATCTATATTTAGAAAAATGACATATTTCAATTATCTGTTAAGTTTTTTCGTAAGGCACACATCTTCTAATAATTAGATCTTTACATTACTTATATAACTATGGTTCATCCCAAAATAGAATTTTGAATCATAAATGAATTTCCTTAGCAGTGGATTTTTAATATCAGGTGGTAGAATATCACTTACAATATAATTTACTATATGAGCATACCACAGTATATTCATTTCATCAATACTATATAATTGTTCATCAGGGAAATTTTCTAAAATTTTATTTGCAAAATTAGTTAATATTTCCCCTTCTAGTCTAGACAAATGATTAGCTATTTGATTATCATTTCCCTTTCTATCAACTACGGTAAAATCAAACTCTTGTAAAGGAAGTATCCATCTAATTAATCTTGGTTTAGCATCCTTCTTTTGCATCAAGTATTTAACACAGAACAATTTGTATGCACTATACATTTGGTTATGATTAACTAATGTCTAAATTTATCAAAAGGATAAATAGCAGCTAATAACTCTCTTTCAGTAGTAGTGTAGTTAATTTGAGAATCATTTAGAGTTTTACTAGTATAATATATTACTTTAAAACTGTTATTATGTCTTTGTCCTAGAACAGCTCCAATAGCATAATCACTAGCATCGCACATTATTTTGAATTATTTTTCCCAGTCAGGTGGAACTATTATAGGTACAGTGATTAATTTTTCCTTCAATAATTCAAATGCTTTTATGCATTCCTCGTTAAAATCAAATTTTGTATCTTTGTCTAAAAGTTGGCATAATTCTTTTAAATAAAGGACTAATTCTTTTAATATCTACTAAAGTCCATCCAAAAGCCTTCTTATAATTTTTCAAAATCTCTACTAATTTTTGTTCTTGAATTTTAGTTAATTCAGAAGTTACAATAACAGGCAATGTAGATGACTCTCCTAAAAAACACATATTTTAAATGGGTAGGTAATAATTTTAGTTAAAGTTCAGGTGCTTTAATACTTGAAGGAATAAGATTTTTATTATTGTTTTCCAACAAATCTAACATTTCAAATTTATCCTGAATATAATCTAAATCTTCTTCTATTATTTCTTCCTCGTTTTCAAAAAGTTCTCCTTGCTTTAATTTGTCTTCAAACTCTTCCTTAAACTACTAATTACTTAGATAATCAGTTACTTCTGTCCTAAAACATTCATTATCTTTTTCTATTGTAGGATATTTTGTAGCTTTTGTAATATTAAATGTTACTTCTTGATTATTAACTCTCATTATTAATTCTCCATTTTGCACATCTATCACAGCTCTTTCTGTTGCAAGAAATAGTCTCCCTAATATAATAGGAATCTCTTTATCTTCCTCCGTATCTAATACTATAAAGTGTACAGGGAAAGTAAATTTATCCAATTTTACTATTACATCTTGTATAACTCCTTTTGGATAAGTTATTGATCAATCAACAAACTGAAGAGTTACAGTAGTAGAGGAAATCTCTCCCAAACCTAAACATTTAAAAATAAATAAAGGTAGAAGATTGATACTCGCTCCTAAATCACATAAGGCTTTTCAAAAAAAACTTTTCATTAATAGCACAAGGTATAGTAAAGATACAAAGATGAATAATAGCAATATACTCTTCACTGAGTGCAACGGTCTCATGATCTATAAACTTCCTTTTCTTGTTTAGGATATCCTTCATAAATTTCACATAACTTGGCATTTTCTCCAAAGCATCATGGAAAGGAATATTTATCGTTAAATTCTTAAGGATTTTCAAATTTTTTGTAAATTGTTTATCTTTATTCTTCTACTTCAGTCTTTGAAGAAACGGAGGTAATGGTTTTCCTATGGAAACTTGTGTTTTTTCATTTTCATTTTGGTCACTTTCCATTTCTTCCTTCTCTTCATCAACTTCAGTTTCTCTTTGGATCCTTATTTCAACTTCTTTTCTACTTCTTAATTGAATAGCTTTAATTTGCTCCTTATTTTGATCTTTTTGATTAACTTCCACAGTACTCGGAAGAATTCCTGAAGGTCTATTACTAAGTGCAGTAACAATACATTCTAATTGATTTTCAATATTTCTAATAGTAGCCCCTTGATTTTGTATTTGATTTCCCATGTTCAACATTACTTCTTTCATTGTCAACTTATTTTCCTTAACTTGTGGGTTAGGGTTAGAGTTACATCCAGGAGGATAGTAAGGTTGATAATTAGAATTTCCTTGGTTGCTCAAATTATTGGAGGGATTCACCGAATTGTTATAATTATTCAACTATAATTAGGGTGATTTTTCCATCCAAGGTTATAATAATTAGAATAGGGATTGTTATTTTGATTATTTATAGCATTTAAAGTGGCATAAGATGATTGAGTTCAATTATCTGTCCTAGGGAATTTTCCTCTAATATTGGGGGTATTTGAGAATAGTTCACTCCAATTTGATCAATCTTTTTTGAAATAGCAGCAATTTGAGATGCCAAAATAGGCATTGCATCAGAGTCATGAATACTAGATACACTTATAGGATTTACCCTTTCAGAGGGTCATTGAAAATTGTTAGTAGTCATTTCATCAATTAAAGAATATGCTTCATTAAAAGGTTTTGACCTTGGTGATCCAACTGCAGCAGCATCTATAATAGATCTAAGTGATCCTACAAATCCATTGTAAACTGTTTGAATTATTAACCAATCTGGTAAAGCATTATGTAGATATTTTCTAAGAAGAACGTTAAGTTTTTCTCAAGTTTCATATATTGATTCCCATTTAAACTGACCAAAAGATGTAATATCGTTTCTAAACTTAGCAGTTTTTTAGGGTGGAAAATATTTAGCTAAGAATTTTTGTGATAGTTTTTACCAAGTTCTAATAGATCCAGGTGCTAATAAATTTAACTAAGCTTTAGCTTTATTTATTAATTAAAAAGGAAAAATTCTAAGCCTAACAACATCATTAGACTCTCGATTATAAAGTAGCACAAATTGCAAGAAAACTAGTAAGATATAAGTTAGGATCTTCAGTAGGTGTTCCTCCAAACTGATTATTTTGTATCGTTTGGATAATAGCAGGTATAAGCTCAAATGAATTAGCAGCAACATCAAGATTTTGAATTGTGAAATGCAGTTCATCTGCTGTCGGATTAGCATAATCTTTTAAAGGTCTTTGTTGATTTTTGTTAATTTGATTATCTAAGTTATTCTTCATTTTATTTAAAATTTTAATTTCTTTTTTTGGTTTTTGAAGTTTTCTAATAATATATTCTAATTCTAAATCATAAGGTACAAAATCTTTAGATCCAATATTTCTCATAAACAAATATAATAAGCAAAGAAGAATTCTTTAAAATACTCTTAAATAAATAGCTATATATATACATATTTTTTATTTTTTATTTAATAATTTTTTTGATATTTTTTATATTTTTATCTCTAAATTTCCTAATTTACCAAATCTATTTAATTTATTGTTACCTTCCCTGGAAACGGCGCCAAAAACTTGATCCCGGATGTGAAATGTAATGTAGTTGTGTAAAATATATAAAGTTGACTCCGCTACGCAACGNGTTTGTGTCATTAATGAAGTTGAAGCATGTGATGAAAGATCCAAGATAGTATCTAATGCTTCATTTCCATTCCCAACATAATTATCATCAATAGGAATCATGGGGCTCCCAAGGTAATAAAACATTTTCCCAACTTTCATATGGAACTTAAGATTGACTCCAAAGTACGAAAATTGTAGAAGGATGCCCAAGTCCATACATTAGCCCATTCATAATAATACCTATAATAGATTTAAAAATGATAGATCCTACATCAATGGGTTTTTCCATTTGAATGCAGTAGTTTAAAATAGCACTTTCTTTGGTGACTCTACTAATCTTCCTGGTAGGGAGTAATTTTGCCGAAATGAAGAAATGTCACTACTTTGATATTGGATTAAGCAATGAAGTAAGGAAACTAACATATCCTACATCTTGCATTTTCCAAATATCACTTTCATCCGTCAAAAAATTATAAACATCTTGCATGAAATCTCTCGTTGGAATAAAATTTGTATAAAGATAGATGAGAATGTTTTTTATCATATACAACTCATTAATTTACTCCGGAGTAAATTGTATAGCCTTACCTCGTATGAAGACAACTCTTTAATTAATTTCATGTAAGTTAGCATATAATTCCTTCACCAATGGTACAACAACTGCAACGGTAGTGTATCACAGAACTTCCCATTGTCTTTGTACAATGATTTTATCAATCATAGAACTTAGATTAATCAATCCATGATTGACAAAGCCTCTTTTCTTGGTAAGCCTCTTCTTCGTAATGACTTTGTTGTATAATCTATATGCATCAAAACTGATAAACTTTCTTCTATTGTAAACTCCATACCTGAAAGTATTTCTGGAATTAGAAGCCATGGAATTCAAAAAAAAGAAAGTTTTTTGTCGTCCAAGGCAGTTTTTATGACTTTAAAAACACCTCCCGGCAGTTATTACAGAGCGAAATCCAGCCAAAGTCCGCCAAAAACATCAAAATCACACAAAAATGCTCGGGACGTCGTTGGCGCTCTTGATGATGATGTCGTTGCCATGGTCCATCTAGCGAGCATCATCGATGCCCATTCTGGCGTTGTCGGTGCCAAACAAAATCGCATCTTTTCTTTTTTTTTGTTCAATTCAATTCCAAATTTTCCTCCAATACCAATATTTATTTTAATTTACGATATAAAATTATGTAGATTTATTATGTGCTAATAAATAAAACACTTATCAAACAAAATAGTAATACATAGATATATATATTTATATATATGGGTTGCCTCCCACAAAACGCTTAGTTTAACATCGTCAACCCGATGCACCAGTTTTTTATTTGGGTTTGATTTAACATTAAAAATTCTTCAAATTGTAGTATCTTTCCTTCATAATTATATTTCATTCAATGCCCATTAACTTTAAATATCTTTCCAGTGTTCGAATTTTTAATAACAACAATTCTATAATGATAGACTTTAATCACTTTAAATAGTCCTAACCATCTGCATCTCAGTTTTCCTGGAAATAATCTCAATCTTGTATTATATAATAAAACTTCTTATCCAGGTTCAAACATCTTTTTAATAATCTTTTGATCGTGTCATATTTTCATTTCCTCTTTATAGATTTTTACATTATCATATGCTTCATTTCTAATCTCCTCAAGCTCATTATAAAGCAATAATATTTTCTTACTAGCATCCTTTAAATTAAAATTAAATTATTTAATAGCCCAAAATACTTTATGCTCCAATTCTACTAGTAAATGACATGTTTTTTTCAAAAATAAGTCTATGTGGGGATGTTCCTATAGGAGTCTTATAAGCAATTATATATGCCCATAATGTAGTAGCTAATCTAGCAGACCAATCTAATTTATAAGAATTTATAGCATTTAATTTCATGATTTGATATCTCTGCTAGACCTCCAGTCTGAGAATGATAAGCAGTACAGAATTTATGCATAATATCATATTTCTTAGTTAATTTCTTTATTCTCTTATTCCTAAAATGAGATCCTCCATCTTTAATAACTACTCTCAGCATTCCATACCTTGTAAAAATATTTTTAATCAAAAATTTAGAAACACTCCGAGCATCATATTTAGGTACAACAATAGCTTCAATCTATTTGAACATATAATCAACAACAAGTAATATATATATAAATTTTCAAATAAAGACATAAATGGTCCCATAAAATCTAATCCCCACACAAAAAATTTCAACTTATAATGTGCAATTTAGAGGAATTTCAATTCTTTTTGAAATATTTCCTACTCGTTGAAATCAATTGCATGTTTTAATATACTCATTAACATCTCTAAAAAGAGTAGGTCAATAAAATCTAGCTTGTAAAATTTTATATACAGTTCTATTTGTTCCAAAATGTCATCTAAATTTAGAAAAATGATATATTTCAATTATCTGTTAAGTTTTTTCGTAAGGCACACATCTTCTAATAATTAGATCTTTACATTGCTTATATAACTATGGTTCATCCCAAAAATAGAATTTTGAATCATAAATGAATTTCTTTACCAGTGGATTTTTAATATCAAGTGGTAGAATATCACTTACAATATAATTTACTATATGAGCATACCACAGTATATTCATTTCATCAATACTATATAATTGTTCATCAGGGAAATTTTCAAAAATTTTATTTGCAAAATTAGTTAATATTTCTCCTTCTAGTCTAGACAAATGATTAGCTATTTGATTATCATTTCCCTTTCTATCAACTACGGTAAAATCAAACTCTTGTAAAGGAAGTATCCATCTAATTAATCTTGGTTTAGCATCCTTCTTTTGCATCAAGTATTTAACACAGAACAATCTGTATGCACTATACATTTGGTTATGATTAACTAATGTCTAAATTTATCAAAGGGATAAATAGCAGCTAATAACTCTCTTTCAGTAGTAGTGTAGTTAATTTGAGAATCATTTAGAGTTTTACTAGTATAATATATTACTTTAAAACCCTTATTATGCCTTTGTCCTAGAACAGCCCCAAGAGCATAATCACTAGCATCGCACATTATTTTGAATTGTTTTTCCCAGTCAGGTGGAACTATTATAGGTACAGTGATTAGTTTTTCCTTCAATAATTTAAATGCTTTTATGCATTCCTCGTTAAAATCAAATTTTGTATCTTTGTCTAAAAGTTGGCATAATAGCTTAGTTATTTTTGAAAAATTTTTATGTAGCGCATGTAAAAACCAGCATATCCTAGAAAGCTTCTTACCCCTCTAACATTATTAGGAGGTGGTAATTTTTCAATAACTTGAATTTTTGCAGGATCTACTTCCTTGTCATTTTCAGAAATTTTATGTCCAAGTACATGGCCTCCTGCAATCATAAATTGACATTTTTCCCAATTAAATACTAGGTTGATTCTTTCACATACTTCCAAAACTTTTTCTAAATTATTTAAACATAATTCAAACAAAGTTACAGAAAAATCATCCATAAATACTTCCATTCCATGTTTAATAAAATTGTTAAAAATTGACATCATACATCTTTGAAATGTTGCTTGTGCATTGCATAGTCTAAAAGGCATTCTACGAAAAGCAAATGTTCCATAAGGTCTTTTAAATGTTATTTTCTCCTGATCCTCTAGAGCAACTGGAATTTGGTGATAACTGATATATCCATCTAAAAAGTAATAATATTTGTTTCCATCCAATCTATCTAACATTTGGTCTAAAAAGGGTAAGGGAAACTGATCTTTCCTGGTGATCAGATTTAATTTTCTATAGTCAATATAAATTCACCAACCAGTAACTTATCTTATTTGAATTAATTCATTTTTTTCATTATTTTCAACAATCACTCCTCCTTTCTTCGGAACACAGTGAATTGGGTTTTCTCAAGAATTGTCTGAAATAGGATATATAAATCCAGCATTTAACAATTTTAAAATTTCTTTTTTAATAACTTCTTTCATTATTGGGTTTAATCTCCTCTGAGGACCAGCATTAGGTTTGTATTTTTCATCTAATAAAATTTTGTGCATACAAAATAAAGGACTAGTTCCTTTAATATCTGCTAAAGTCCATCCAAAAGCCTTCTTATATTTTTTCAAAATCTCTACTAATTTTTGTTCTTGAATTTTAGTTAATTCAGAAGTTACAATAACAGGCAATGTAGATGACTCTCCTAAAAACACATATTTTAAATGGGTAAGTAGTAATTTTAGTTCAAGTTCAGGTGTTTTAATACTTGAAGGAATAAGATTTTTATTATTGTTTTCCAACAAATCTAACATTTCAAATTTATCCTGAATATATTCTAAATCTTCTTCTATTATTTCTTCCTTGTTTTCAAAATGTTCTCCTTGCTTTAATTTGTCTTCAAACTCTTCCTTAAACTACTAATCACTTAGATAATCAGTTACTTCTATCCTAAAACATTCATTATCTTTTTCTATTGCAGGATATTTTGTAGCTTTTGTAATATTAAATGTTACTTCTTGATTATTAACTCTCATTATTAATTCTCCATTTTGCACATCTATCACAGCTCTTTCTGTTGCAAGAAATAGTCTCCCTAATATAATAGGAATCTCTTTATCTTCCTCCGTATCTAATACTATAAAGTGTACAGGGAAAGTAAATTTATCCAATTTTACTATTACATCTTGTATAACTCCTTTTGGATAAGTTATTGATCAATCAACAAACTGAAGAGTTACAGTAGTAGAGGAAATCTCTCCCAAACCTAAACATTTAAAAATAAATAAAGGTAGAAGATTGATACTCGCTCCTAAATAACATAAGGCTTTTTAAAAAAACCTTTTCATTAATAGCACAAGGTATAGTAAAAATATGAAGATGAATAATAGCAATATACTCTTCACTGAGTGCAACGGTCTCGTGATCTATAAACCTCCTTTTCTTGTTTAGGATATCCTTCATAAATTTCACATAACTTGGCATTTTCTCCAAAGCATCATGGAAAGGAATATTTATCGTTAAATTCTTAAGGATTTTCAAAAATTTTGTAAATTGTTTATCTTTATTCTTCTGCTTCAGTCTTTGAGAAACGGAGGTAATGGTTTTCCTATGGAAACTTATGTTTTTTCATTTTAATTTTGGTCACTTTCCATTTCTTCCTTCTCTTCATCAACTTCAGTTTCTCTTTGGATCCTTGTTTCAACTTCTTTTCCACTTCTTAATTGAATAACTTTAATTTGCTCCTTATTTTGATCTTTTTGATTAACTTCCACAGTACTCGGAAGAATTCCTGAAGGTCTATTACTAAGTGCAGTAACAATACATTCTAATTGATTTTCAATATTTCTAATAGTAGCCCCTTGATTTTGTATTTGATTTCCCATGTTCAACATTACTTCTTTCATTGTCAACTTATTTTCCTTAACTTGTGGGTTAGGGTTAGAGTTACATCCAGGAGGATAGTAAGGTTGATAATTAGAATTTCCTTGGTTGCTCAAATTATTGGAGGGATTCACCGAATTGTTATAATTATTTCAACTATAATTAGGGTGATTTTTCCATCCAAGTTTATAATAATTAGAATAGGGATTTTTATTTTGATTATTTATAGCATTTAAAGTTGCATAAGATGATTGAGTTCAATTATCTGTCATAGGGAATTTTCCTCTAATACTGGGGGTATTTGAGAATAGTTCACTCCAATTTGATCAATCGTTTTTGAAATAGCAGCAATTTGAGATGCCAAAATAGGCATTGCATCAGATTCATGAATACTAGATACACTTATAGGATTTACCCTTTTAGAGGGTCATTGAAAATTGTTAGTAGCCATTTCATCAATTAAATAATATGCTTCATTAAAAGGTTTTGGCCTTGGTGATCCAACTGCAGCAGCATCTATAATAGATCTAAGTGATCCTACAAATCCATTGTAAATTGTTTGAATTATTAACCAATCTGGTAAAGCATTATGTAGATATTTTCTAAGAAGAACTTTAAATTTTTCTCAAGCTTCATATATCGATTCCCATTTAAACTGACCAAAAGATGTAATATCGTTTCTAAATTTATCGGTTTTCGAAGGTGGAAAATATTTAGCTAAGAATTTTTGTGATAGTACTTACCAAGTTCTAATAGATCCAGGTGCTAATGAATTTAACTAAGCTTTAGCTTTATTTATTAATTAAAAAGGAAAAATTCTAAGCCTAACAGCATCATTAGACTCTCTATTATAAAGTAGCACAAATTTCAAGAAAACTAGTAAGATATAAGTTAGGATCTTCAGTAGGTGTTCCTCCAAACTGATTATTTTGTATCGTTTGGATAATAGCAGGTATAAGCTCAAATGAATTAGCAGCAACATCAAGATTTTGAATTGTGAAATGCAGTTCATCTGCTGTCGGATTAGCATAATCTTTTAAAGGTCTTTGTTGATTTTTGTTAATTTGATTATCTAAGTTATTCTTCATTTTGTTTAAAATTTTAATTTCTTTTTTTTGTTTTTGAATTTTTCTAATAATACATTCTAATTCTAAATCATATGGTACAAAATCTTCAGATCCAATATTTCTCATAAACAAATATAATAAGCAAAGAAGAATTTTTTAAAATACTCTTAAATAAATAGTTATATATATACATATTTTTATTTTTTATTTAATAATTTTTTTGATCTTTTGTATATTTTTATCTCTAAATTTCTTAATTTACCAAATCTATTTAATTTATTGTTACCTTCCCCGGAAACGGCGCTAAAAACTTGATCCCGGATGTGAAATGTAATGTAGTTGTGTAAAATATATAAAGTTGACTCCGCTACGCAACGGTGCCAAAAAGTTTGATGCAATCTTATATAAATAAGAAATTTAAGCAATTAATATTGGGATTTTATGCAAGTATACGTATCGTTATCAAGTAATAAAGGACTTTCTATTTAAGCCCCAAATACTGATCTCACAGGGAAGGTTTAAAATTGAAATAATAAATTAAATAAAAAATTCACAGAAATCAAAAGAAATTATTGTCACTAATTTTGAATGTATAAGATGCTAATAAAACTAAATTAATTAACTTCTAGCAAAACTGAAATGCAAAGTTTAAACAGTAACTAGTAAACTATTAAACTATGTTTATGTGATGAAGATTTCTTATATGAAAAATCATCTTTCCCACTACAATGAGATTTTGGGTAAAATGAGATGAGATAAATGGTTTTAATATGCATTATACCAAATAGGAGCAGTTTTAATTTTTTACCCTCATACAGTGTTATAGAAAATTATTGGCTAATCTCAGGTTTAGTTCCTAAATCCGTGGCTAGGTTACGATGATACTGGCTCCCACTCCAGAGCTCCCACTTCCCTTCATTTGAAGGCTAACTCTCGCTTTAGATCTTAAACACTAAGAATGAATTAGTGATTTTAGTCTGTCACCCTAAAATCTCCAATTCTACACCCAATAATANTCATCTTTCCCGCTACAATGAGATTTTGGGTAAAATGAGATGAGATAAATGGTTTTAATATGTATTATACCAAATAGGAGCAGTTTTAATTTTTTACCCTCATACAGTGTTATAGAAAATCATTGGCTAATCTCAGGTTTAGTTCCTAAATCCGTGGCTAGGCTACGAGGATACTGGCTCCCACTCCAGAGCTCCCACTTCCCTTCATCTGAAGGCTAACTCTTGCTTTATTTCTTAAACACTAAGAATGAATTAGTGATTTTAGTCTGTCACCCTAAAATCTCCAATTCTACACCCAATAATATATATATTTCCCTATTTATTTGCACTTAATTTCATGAACAAAATCCTCCTTAATTGAATCATACTTCATTTCCTGGATCATATGTTTCACAACAAATTTTAACAATTCAATTGGCCAGATCAAAAAGTAAATTAAGTTTGGAGTTATAAAATCATCACAATTTATTTTATATTTTAACATTGGCACATCCATATTATCTTTTCATTTCATCATATCTCAGAGTAGGGAGAAAGATAAAGGAGACTACTCATACTTCATGAAAAAGATACAACANCCTCCTTAATAGAATAAAATGTGATCCTCACTTTGTTTTAGAACTCATACTTCATTTCTTGGATCATATGTTTCACAACAAATTTTAACAATTCAATTGGCTAGATCAAAAAGTAAATTAAGTTTGGAGTTATAAAATCATCACAATTTATTTTATATTTTAATATTGGCACATCCATATTAACTTGTCATTTCATCATATCTCAGAGTAGGGAGAAAGATAAAGGAGACTACTCATACTTCATGAAAAAGATACAACAAAACACAAATTTCATATATAAAATAAAGTTCATACAATAATAATAAACAAACAACACATATCTGAAACTCTTTCTCAAAGCAAATCCTTTGTAGCCTTTCCTAGGAAATGTAGGAAGAAGAAATCTCTCACTTTTCTCCTTCTCCAACACTCTTAAAGAANCAACACATATCTGAAACTCTTTCTCAAAGAAAATCCTTTGTAGCCTTTCCTAGGAAATGTAGGAAGAAGAAATCTCTCACTTTTATCCTTCTCCAACACTCTTAAAGAAAGATTCACACTTAATCTCAACACAAAAACTCTAAATTCTTAAAGAAAAATCACTAATAGACGTCAAAATGGTGGTGGAATGAGGATGGAAAAGTGTATGTTATGTAAGAGAATGAATGGTGGTGAGGAATGGCAAAAAGGAGTGTGTTTTCTGATCAATTTCGGTCCCAAATAGAGCCTAGAGTCGATTCTCAAATAGGTGCATCCAAAAACTCTTCAAAAAGTGTACAAATCTGTTGAATCTTCTAGAGACGGGTCAGAACCTACACTGGCACAATCGGCACCAGTGGTCCTTGCACCGTCAACGCTGAACAAATTTTTAACTTCTCCATTTATGCTTCCTTTTTACTCCAAGTCCTAAAATTCAACAACCTGAAAGAAAACATTAAAAATACATTCCATTAAAATGCAATATCATAAAAAATGAGTATAAAATATTAAAATTGCATATATTTTTGGTGTATCAGTATGCTTTACCCTTACTAGAGATGTTATAAAGAACATTGACTAATCTATAGTCTTAATAGTCTTGAAGACTGGCTAAGCAAGGAAGATATTAGCTCTCACTCTAAAGTTCCCTCTTCTCCTTCCATCTGGGGGCTAACATCTCATATCAAAACCTAAAACAATAAATTTATTTGGGGGCTTTAGCCTGTCACTCTAAAGTCCTCTAATTCTACGCTCTTACAAATATATTTCCTCATTTATTTGCACTCAACCCTATGAACTACATTCTCATTCATGAAATCAATATATGATTCCAACCATTTTTTGACTAAAACAATACCATCTCAGATCTGACATGT
Organism: Phalaenopsis hybrid cultivar; assembly: GCA_002079205.1. Lineage (NCBI taxonomy): Eukaryota > Viridiplantae > Streptophyta > Magnoliopsida > Asparagales > Orchidaceae > Phalaenopsis > Phalaenopsis hybrid cultivar. The sequence continues at coordinate 33,530 of JXCR01080647.1, forward strand.
TCTCACAACAGGTCTTAACATCTTAATTGATCAAATCAAGAAGTAAATAATGTGCAAGGTCTTGAATCATCACAAGTTCTTCCATCATTGAAGACTAAAACTNTGGTCCCAAATAGAGCCTAGAGTCGATTTTCAAATAGGTGCATCCAAAAACTCTTCAGAAAGTGTACAAATCTATTGAATCTTCTAGAAACGAGTCAGAACCTACACTGGCACAGTCGGCACCAGTGGTCCTTGCACCGTCAACGCTGAACAAATTTTTAACATCTCCATTTATGCTTCCTTTTTACTCCAAGTCCTAAAATTCAACAACCTGAAAGAAAACATTAAAAATACATTCCATTAAAATTCAATATCACAAAAAAAGAGTATAAAATATGGGTCTAAAATTGCATATATTTTTGGTGTATCAGTATGCTTTACCCTTACTAGAGATGTTATAAAGAACATTGACTAATCTATAGTTTTAATAGTCTTGAAGATTGGCTAAGCAAGGAAGATATTAGCTCTCACTCTAAAGTTCCCTCTTCTCCTTTCATCTGGGGGCTAATATCTCATATCAAAACCTAAAATAATAAATTTATTTGGGGGCTTTAGCCTGTCGCTCTAAAGTCCTCTAATTCTACGCTCTTAAAAATATATTTCCTCATTTATTTGCACTCAACCCTATGAACTACATTCTCATTCATGAAATCAATATATGATTCCAACCATTTTTTTACTAAGACAATACCATCTCAGATCTGACATGTTCTCACAACAGGTCTTAAGATCTTAATTGGTCAAATCAAGAAGTAAATAATGTGCAAGGTCTTGAATCATCACAAGTTCTTCCATCATTGAAGACTAAAACTTTACACAACTTCCTTTAATCATTTAATCACTTACCATTTTAAGGAAAAAGATAAATAAAACTACTAAGAATTCATTGAGAAAGCACAACGACACATGAGTTTAAAAGTAGAAATCAAGCACAAAATAAGAAATCTAAATTAAAAACCTAGTGTGGTCACAAAGATAAACACTTATCTTAAATTCTCTCCACAAAATGTCTTGAAGTTCCTTTGAATTCTTTTTCTTCTCTCACAATACAAACTAATACTCAAAATAAAATAAAATAAAGCAAAGTTTGTTGGTTGGCGGCGGCAGNATGTGGTCACAAAGATAAACACTTATCTAAAATTCTCTCCACAAAATGTCTTGAAGTTCCTTTGAATTCTTTTCCTTCTCTCACAATACAAACTAATACTCAAAATAAAATAAAATAAAGCAAAGTTTGTTGGTTGGCGGCGGCGGTGAAGGCGGTGGTAAACTTTGGCGGATGGTTGTTGGTCCCTTACTTGGAAAATCTAAGTCTTTTCTTATAAAAATCTAAGGGGTGCCTTGGTTTCTCTTCAAGAAGGTGTCTCCATTTAATGGATCTTCTAGAATTTGCCTCCTCATAAGCTAATTGAATGAATTTTTGTGTCCATGGGCTATTTCCCACGTTTTTATTAAGGGTTGCTTCAAACACCTCTTCAAAATTNTAGAAGGTGTCTCCATTCAATGGATCTTCTGGAATTTTCCTCCTCATAAGCTAATTGAATGAATTTTTGTGTCTATGGGCTATTTCCCACGTTTTTATAAAGGGTTGCTTCAAACACCTCTTCAAAATTCAATTAAATATTTCTTCTAGTAACTAACTTTGGAGCTTAAGCGTGAGGAACATAGCGCTTAGGCATGGATCATCTGGCGCTTAGGCTCCCCAATTCATTTTTGCTCTAAATTTGACCCATTCTTACTCATTTTAGCATTTTTCAATCATTTGATTGTATCTACAAGAACAATACACAAATACCTTTCACTAAAGCACAATATCTCAAAAAATAGGTATAAAAATGTGTATAAAAAATATTATATATTGTAGGTGTATCAAAATTTCCTAAACTTAGGAAGTTACTTGTCCTCAAGTGACTTTTCAATCTTTAAAAACCAACATAAGTAGATAATGTATATGAGTATCGTTAGGAGTAACCAAAATTTAGATTTAGAAATATAGTATTCCAATTTAGAAAAAATATTAGTAAATGAGACCAACCTTAAGTTTAGAAATTTTTAATGTTAAGAAATATGANATATCAAAATTTCCTAAACTTAGGAAGTTACTTGTCCTCAAGTGACTTTTCAATATTTAAAAACCAACATAAGTAGATAATGTATATGAGTATCTTTAGGAGTTACCAAAATTTAGATTTAGAAATATAGTATTCCAATTTAGAAAAAAGATTAGTAAATGAGACCAACCTTAAGTTTAGAAATTTTTAATGTTAAGAAATATGAAAATATGAGTTTCAATCTAATTCAAAAATATTTTAGATTTTTCAAATATAGAATTGAGGCATTTTCTTATCTCCACTCAAAAATTTTGTATTAAGCATAATTTTATTTTCAATATTATATCTTTAAGCATAAGAGTTTCTCAAGTCTTATACTTTAAAAAGACCAGATGTGGATCCAATTTTTCATTAGGCACTAATCCTCAAGCTTCTCCTCCCTTTTCTTTTTTTTCTTTTTCTTTTCTTTTTCTTTTTTTTCTTCTTTTTTCTTTTTCTTTTTCAGGCAAGGATTACTATATCTAGATATATCTTTAATGGTTTTGAATTCCACTCCTCCTTTCCTAAAGCAAAGAGTTGATAATTTTCTTTTACTTAAAAAAANTTTTAGATTTTCCAAATATAGAATTGAGGCATTTTCTTATCTCCACTCAAAAATTTTGTATTAAGCATAATTTTATTTACTATATTATATCTTTAAGCATAAGAGTTTCTCAAGTCTTATACTTTAAAAAAATCAGATGTGGATCCAATTTTTCATTAGGCACTAATCCTCAAGCTTCTCCTCCCTTTTCTTTTTTTTCTTTTTCTTTTCTTTTTCTTTTTTTTCTTTTTTTTTCTTTTTTTTTTCAGGCAAGGATTACTATATCTAGATATATCTTTAATGATTTTGAATTCCACTCCTCCTTTCCTAAAGCAAAGAGTTGATAATTTTCTTTTACTTAAAAAAAATAATAATATTTTTGAAAATTAATTTCAATAAAAGAAATTTAAATTTTGAAAATAAAAGGTCAAAATTTCTAAATTTTTCAAAAATACAGTTTTTCTTCTTGAACATAGCTACACTATATTTAGCATTTTCCACACNTAATAATATTTTTGAAAATTAATTTCAATAAAAGAAATTTAAATTTTGTTAAAAGGTCAGAATTTCTAAATTTTTCAAAAATACAGTTTTTCTTCTTGAACATAGCTACACTATATTTAGCATTTTCCTCACTAAAAATTTTTAATTTTAAGTTTTTATTCATTATTTTAAATTTTAACTAATTTCTTTTACTCATTTCTAAAATAAAAATTTTACTTCCCTTATATAACTTCATATACATAATTATTTTTCAAATCAAAATCAAATTTATTTGAAATACATTTGAGAACAAATAAACTTTNCAATGTTATTTCCATAATCTGTGACTGAGTATCTGAACCAGAAGTCTGACCCCATTATGTAGAAGCATGTGAAGTAGAGGCTCATGAAGAAGAGGTAGCAGAACTACTGAAGAATCCATCCTTCCAGCCAAAAAGAGAATGATGTGAATAAGTTTTCACATTCACACTGGTAATATGCTTTAATGGTTGTAAGATCTCCTCACAGCTGTCATATCTAACACTAGCCTCCTCACATAATGAAAAGATCAAGGATGCAAATCCCAAACCCACGGTAGTAGCAGCGATGGAAGAACTGGTAATAACTCCATAAATCAATCCTCCAATATTAGTAGGCTTGGACTACTGAATACAGTAGTTCAAAGTTGCTCTCTCTTGAGTCACTTCTATTAAATGATTTGTAGGAAACAAATGAGCAAAAATAAAATAATGTTTGTATTAGCATCCAACTTTGAGGTAGAAAAATTTACTCTTCTTTCATTCGTAATCTTCTATAATCCTCTCCTAGTAGTTAAAGATGATATAATCTAGTCTAGCTCCTCCTCAATAGGACTATAGTTTGCATAAAAATACAAAGTATTAGGAGGCAAAAGATAAATTGATTAATTACCTCAAGAGAAAATGGTACTATTTTCCCCCTCTCAATGACTCCTTCTTCATCAGCCTCCGAGAGATTAGCTTAGAACTATCGTACAATATAAATCATGACGACAACAAAAAAATAACAGAACCACTCCCACTGGCGGCTAACAATCAACTCTTCAATGGCTCCTCTTAGACTTCTAAGACATTGGTCAAGAATCAGTTTCTTGTATGCAGTGCATTGTTATAACTGTCCTGAGCTCTTGAACTAACCAATTTACTCGAATCGAACAGATCTGTCCCCTTGCTTCTTTTCATTCTTGATGTCATTTTCTAAGAATTTGTATAAAATTTAAAATAAATTCCATAATTAACTCCAAATCACTAAACTTAACTTCTGCAAGCTTAAACTAACAAATCTATGCATTTTTCCATCAAGTATTCCAAAATTTTCACAATGAATAGTGATTTTTGGGTAGCTCATGAATGTGCTTGAAGTACATGGTGAAAATAAAAAATTTTTGCATAGAAGTGAATCACTTACCTCAAGAACATCAAATCTAACAATTTTAGCTTGAATCCACCAAGAAATCTTCAAACTAGGTGATGCCCTAGACTAGAAATTGCAAAAAATTGAGGAAGAAGACGAGCAAAGGAGAAAAAATGGAGTTTTTTGGACCAAAAATTCACTTAAAATCATTCACGAACCGCTTTTCACGAACCGATTTTCACGAACCGGTGCGTAAGCGCAAAGGGTTCGACACTTAGGCTCCATTCTATATGTTTAGGCAGCACTTAAGCACGGGTTTTGGTGCTTAGGTGCTAGTGCACAAATTTTGATTTTTTCCATTTAAGTGAAATGCACTCCTAGCCTAAGTCAACCAACCCTCTGTGGTCTCAAAACACTGTGTATACTATTTTCTTCCTCTTATCTCTTCTCTTAGTCAAGTTTCACCAATCTTGGTTGATTCGATTAAACACTAAATAACACAAAGTTTCACACAAACAAAACACATATATTAATTCATAAATGATTACAAACACTTTTAAATACAAATTCTCAATCTCAATAGTCTCGGATGAGAAAACTCCTAACACAAAGCTAGACTTTCATAACATTAAAAGATACATTAAAACACACTGAACATAAACAAAAACTAAACACATAAACATAAAATCATAAACTTAATTCCATTCCCTAGTTGATGGAACAAATTCTGGCCCTATTGTTAGTCTCTCCTTCAGCATTTGGTATGTATATCTGAAAGAATGGACGATGATTCATAACTTTGGTTGAATCTTCTTCATTCCACTTGTTCTTCATGTACATAGCCTTATCTACTTCTTCTACAAAATTGGTATGGCTAAACTGTATCCTTAGTTGCCATCCGAAATGATGTGCATTAACTTCCATCACTTTCGCTTCAATTGAAGCCATGTCAGTCTCAATTCTCATGATTTTTTCCGCTATTCTTTCGATACTAACTGCTAGGAAACTGTTATACATCTCTTGTTCACTCTAACTAACAAACTTCTTTCTCATTACTTCTTCTTCAAATCATTCTCCCAAAAAGACATTTTTCAAAATTCTCTCTTTTCACTTAGAATTTAAGGGTTAAATGAAGTTATGGTGAGATTTCTACTTATACCCCTCTATTTATACTCTCTAAACCTCTCCCATAACTCTTAGGCACATCTTTGAATTGCTCTTACACAATCAAGGCAAACAATTCATGGTTAGAACTTCAATAAACCAAATTCACTCATGTTTTTAACTGTCGTGCTTATGTGTCAGAATTTGGCACTTAAGCACCAATGATCAATTTAGCACAAGTCATCTTAATGTCCAAACATTCATTTTAACATGTTTAAGTCATATTTTATGGCCTTAAAATAATCACTTAACTCATTATAATGTCAAAATACTCTCAGAGTTTTCTAATTCACACACATCGACATAACAATAAAAAACAACACAGAGATATCTATGGGGTGCATCCCACAGAGCGCTTGGTTTAACGTTGTCAGCTTGACATAACCAATACTTATTTTGGTTGATCCAACATTAGAAAATCATTTAATTTTAGTTGTTCACCTAAAAAGTAAGATTTCAGCCTCTGACCATTCACTTTGAATATTTTATCAGTTTTAGGATCTTTAATATCCACAGCTCCAAAGGGATAAACTTTCATCACATCAAATGGGCCAATCCACCTGAACTTAAGTTTGCCTGGAAAAAATCTTAAGCTTGCATTGTAAAGCAAAACTTGTTGCCCTGGCTAAAATTTTTTACTTAGAATCTTCTGATCATGCCACATCTTCATCTTTTCTTCGTAGATCTTAGCACGTTCATAAGATTAATTCCTTATCTCTTTAAGCTCATTTAGTTGCAATAACCTCTTCTCACCAGCATCTTCCAAATTGTAATTAAATTCCTTAATCACCAAATATGTTTTATGCTCAAGTTCAACTGGTAAGTGCATGCTTTCCCAAATATTAGCCTGTATGAGGACATTCCTATAGAAGTTTTGTATGCAGTTCTATAAGCTCACAAAACATAGTCAAGTTTAGCTGACCAATCCATTTAGTTGGATTTACAAATTTTTCCAATAATCTTTTAATTTCACGATTGGATAGTTTAGCCAATCCACTAGTCTGAGGATGATAAGCAATAGCAATTCTATCATTAATATGATATTTCCTTAATAATTTCTCCATTACTGCATTTCTGAATGACTTCCCTCGTCACATATGATTACTCTCGGCATCCATAATCTACAAAATATATTAGTTCTTAAAAACCTTGCAACACTTTGAGCATCACATCAAAGTAAAGCAACAACCTCTATCCATTTAGATACATAATCTACTGCTAACAATATATATAAATTTCTGAACGATGGTATAAATGGTCCCATGAAATCTAATCCTCAAAAATCAAATATCTTAACTGCTAACACATAGTTGAGGGGCATCTCATTCCTCCTAGAAATATGGCCTACTCGTTGACATCTATCACAAGTTTTGATATAAGCATTAACATCTCTAAAGATTGTAGACCAATAAAATCCAGATTGTAAAATTTTGTATGATGTTTTGTCAACACCAAAGTATCCCCTAAAATAAAAATTATGACATTTTTGGATGATTTCTTAAGTTTCTTCTACAGGCACACATCTTCGAATAATAAAATCCTTTCCTTATTAATATAAAAAAGGGTCATCCCAAAAATAAGTCTTNTTTAGTTGCCATCCAAAATGATCTAGATGTGCATTACCTTCCATCACTTTCGCTTCAATTGAAGCCATGTTAGTCTCAATTCTCATGATTTTCTCCGTTATTCTTTCGATACTAACTGCTAGGAAACTGTTATACATCTCTTGTGCACTCTAACTAACAAACTTCTTTCTCATTACTTCTTCTTCAAATCATTCTCCCAAAAAGACATTTTTCAAAATTCTCTCTTTTCACTTAGAATTTAAGGGTTAAATGAAGTTATGGTGAGATTTCTACTTATACCCCTCTATTTATACTCTCTAAACCTCTCCCATAACTCTTAGGCACATCTTAGAACTGCACTTACACGTTCAAGGCAAACAATTCATGGTTAGAACTTCAATAAACCAAATTCACTCATGTTTTTTAACTGTCGTGCTTATGTGTCAGAATTTAGCGCTTAAGCACCAATGATCAATTTAGCACAGGTCAACTTAACGTCCAAACATTCATTCTAACATGTTTAAGTCATATTTTATGGCCTTAAAATAATCACTAACTCATTATAATGTCAAAATACTCTCAGAGTTTTCTAATTCACACACATCGACATAACAATAAAAAACAACACAGAGATATCTATGGGGTGCATCCCACAGAGCGCTTGGTTTAACGTTGTCAGCTTGACATAACCAATACTTATTTTGGTTGATCCAACATTAGAAAATTATTTAATTTTAGTTGGTCACCTAAAAAGTAAGATTTCAGCCTCTGACCATTCACTTTGAATATTTTATTAGTTTTAGGATCTTTAATATCCATAGCTCCAAAGGGATAAACTTTCATCACATCAAATGGGCCAATCCACCTGAACTTAAGTTTGCCTGGAAAAAATCTTAACCTTGCATTGTAAAGCAAAACATGTTGCGCTGGCTAAAATTTTTTACTTAGAATCCTCTAATCATGCCACATCTTCATCTTTTCTTCGTAGATCTTAGCACGTTCATAAGATTAATTCCTTATCTCTTTAAGCTCATTTAATTGCAATAACCTCTTCTCACCAGCATCTTCCAAATTGTAATTAAATTCCTTAATCACCAAATATGTTTTATGCTCAAGTTCAACTGGTAAGTGCATGCTTTCCCAAATATTAGCCTGTATGAAGACATTCCTATAGAAGTTCTGTATGCAGTTCTATAAGCTCACAAAATATAGTCAAGTTTAGCTCACCAATCCATTTAGTTGGATTTACAAATTTTTCCAATAATCTTTTAATTTCACGATTGGATAATTTAGCCAATCCACTAGTCTAAGGATGATAAGCAATAGCAATTCTATCATTAATATGATATTTCCTTAATAATTTCTCCATTACTGCATTTCTAAATGACTTCCCTCGTCACTTATGATTACTCTCGGCATCCATAATCTACAAAATGTATTAGTTCTTAAAAACTTTGCAACACCTTGAGCATCACATCAAAGTAAAGCAACAACCTCTATCTATTTAGATCCATAATCTACTGCTAACAATATATATAAATTTCTGAACGATGGTATAAATGGTCCCATGAAATCTAATCCCCAAAAATCAAATATCTCAACTTCTAACACATAATTGAGGGGCATCTCATTTCTTTTAGAAATATGGCCTACTCGTTGACATCTATCACAAATTTTGATATAAGCATTAACATCTCTAAAGATTGTAGACCAATAAAATCCAGATTGTAAAATTTTGTATGATGTTTTGTCAACACCAAAATATCCCCTAAAATAAAAATTATGACATTTTTGGATAATTTCTTAAGTTTCTTCTAAAGGCACACATCTTCGAATAATAAAATCCTTTCCTTATTAATATAAAAAAGGGTCATCCCAAAAATAAGTCTTAGCTTCAAATATAAACTTCAACTTCTGTTGGTATGTCATTCCATAGGGTATAATATCACTAACAATGAAGTTCACAATGTCGGCATACCATGGAACACACCACTCATTAATATTGAACAATTTTTCATCTAGAAAATATTCATTAATTTCTTTTTCAAAATAGAGTGGTTTTTCTAATTCAAGCCTGGATAAATGATCAGCAATTTGATTCTCAGCTCCCTTCCTATCTACTATTTCAAAGTCAAATTCTTACAAAAGAAGAATCCATGTTATCAATCTTGGTTTTGCATCTTTCTTTTTAATTAAATATTTAATAGCAGAATGATTTGTATGCACAATACATTTAGTTCCAATCAAGTATAATCTAAATTTATCAAAAGCATATACTACGACAAATAACTCTTTCTCAGTTGTCGTAGAATTAATTTGAGCTTCATTAAGACTTCTACTAGCATAGTAGTTATCTTTGAAAATCTTATTATGTTTTTGTCCTAAAACAGCTCCAATAGCATAATAACTANTAATAACTCTTTCTCAGTTGTCGTAGAATTAATTTGAGCTTCATTAATACATCTTCTAGCATAGTAGTTATCTTTGAAAATCTTATTATGTTTTTGTCCTAAAACAGCTCCAATAGCATAATAACTAGCATTGCACATTAATTTAAAAGGTTTTTCCCAATCTGGTGAAACAATAATTGGTGCAGTGACTAATTTTTCTTTTAATAATTCAAAAGCTTTTAGGCACTCTTTATCAAAATTAAAAAATTACATCTTTTTCAAGTAAATGACATAGAGGCTTCGTAATTTTTGAAGTCTTTAATCTATCGCCTGTAGAATCCAGTAAAAAACTCCTAATCTCCTTTATACTTGTTGGGTAAGGTAAATTAGCAATTACTTAAATTTTTGCAGGGTCTACTTCCATATCATTTTCTGAAATTNGTAACTTTTGAAGTCTTTAATCTATGGCCTGTAGAATCCAGTAAAAAACTCCGAATCTCCTTTACGCTTGTTGGGTAAGGTAAATTAGCAATTACTTAAATTTTTGCAGGGTCTACTTCCATATCATTTTCTGAAATTTGATGTCCCAGAAGTATTCCTCCTACTACCATAAATTGGAATTTTTTCCAATTAAAGACTAAATTTATTTCTTCAAAGCACTTAAGAACTTTTGATAAATGTTCTAAACATAAGTTAAATGAAGTTCTAAATACTGAAAAATCATCCATAAAAATTTTAATCCCTTTTCAATTGAATCACAAAAAACAGCCATTATACATTTTTGAAATGTAGCTGATGCATTACATAAACCAAAGAACATTCTTCTAAAAGCAAATGTACATAAGGACTGGTTAAAATTGTTTTCTNATTCAATTGAATCACAAAAAATAGCCATTATACATTTTTGAAATGTAGCAGATGCATTACATAAACCAAAGAACATTCTTCTAAAAGCAAATGTACATAAGGACTGGTTAAAATTGTTTTCTCTTGATCCTCAAGAGTTATTTGTATTTGGTGATAACCATTATATCCATCCAGTAAAAAAAAGTATTTATGCCCAGCTAGTCTTTTTAGCATCTGATCTAGAAAAGGTACTAGAAAATGATCTTTGCTTGTGGTGAGATTTAATTTTCTATAATCAATGAATATTCAACATCCTATGACTTATCTTATTGGTATTAACTCATTATGTTCATTCAAAATCATGATCATTCCTCTTTTCTTAGGAACGCGGTGAATTGGATTAACACATGCACTATCTGAAATAGGGCACATAATTTCAGCATCTAACCACTTTAAAATTTCNCTATTTGTATTTGGTGATAACCATTATATCCATCAATTAAAAAAAAGTATTTATGCCCAGCTAGTCTTTTCAGCATCTGATCTAGAAAAGGTACTAGAAAATGATCTTTGCTGGTGGTGAGATTTAATTTTCTATAATCAATGCATATTCAACATCCTATGACTTATCTTATTGGTATTAACTCATTATGTTCATTCAAAATCACGATCATTCCTCTTTTCTTAGGAACGTAGTGAATTGGATTAACACATGCACTATCTGAAATAGGGCACATAATTTCAGCATCTAACCACTTTAAAATTTCTCTCTTAACAACTTCTTTCATAATAGGATTCAATCTCCTTTGAAGATCAGCACTGGGTTTGTAGTTTTCTTTCATATGAATTCTATGCATACAAATTGAAGGACTAATTCCTTTTGTATCAGCAATTGTCCATCCAAAGTCTTTCTTATAACTCTTTAAAATCTTCATCAAACTCTCTTCCTCTTCTGTAGTTATCATCGAGGAAATTATAATAGGTAATGTTGAGGAATCAACTAAAAAATCATACTTCAAATGTTCAGTAAGCAACTTCAACTCAAGTTCAGGAGGTTTTTCAATTGATGGACAAAGGGATGTATCTTCTTTGTTGTGTCCAAAACTTCAAAACTTTCTCAAACATTATTTGAATCTTCCTTATATATATTTTTAAATTGATCTAATTCCTCTTCTTACACATGTTCTAACTCTTTCATCTAAGATTTCTCTTCATAAGTTTCTTTGAAATGGCATTCACTTAAATATCTTATGACATCCATTTGATAACATTCATCATCTTTACCTTTTGTAGGGTACTTCATTGATTTTAAAACATTAAACGTAACAGTTTGATCATTGATGTACATAGTTAATTCTCCTTTCTGCACATCTATCATTGCTCTTCTTGTGGCTAGCAAAGGTCTCCCCAAAATGATAGGTATCTCCTTATTATTCTCCATATCTAGCACAAAAAAAATCAACAGGAAAGATAAATTAATCCTCTTTCACTAAGACATCTTCTATAACTCCTTTAGGATATATTATTGATATATCTACTAATTGCAGAATTACACTAGTAGTGGTTATTTCTCCTAATCCCAATCTTTTAAATATTGATAAGGCATAAGGTTGATGCTTTCTCCTAAATCACTTAAAGCTTTCCCATAAAATCTATCTCCTATTGCACATGGAATTTTAAATCTACCAAGATCTTTAAGCTTCTCAGAAATTTTTTTTCTGAATTATAACATTGCACTTCTTACTAAGTGCAACAGTCTCATTATATTCAAACTTCCTTTTTCAATTAAGAATAATATTCATAAACTTCACATAGCTTGACATTTGTTCTAAGGCTTCAGCAAATAAAATATTGATTNAATCATCTTTACATTTTGTAGGGTACTTCATTGATTTTAAAACATTAAACGTAACAGTTTGATCATTTATGTACCTAGTTAATTCTCCTTTCTGCACATCTATCATTGCTCTTCTTGTGGCTGGGAAAGGTCTTTCCAAAATGATAGGTATCTCCTTATTATTCTCCATATCTAGCACAATAAAATCAACATGAAAGATAAACTAATCCACTTTCACTAAGACATCTTCTATAACTCCTTTGCGATATATTATTGATATATCTACTAACTGCAGAATTACACTAGTAGTGGTTATTTCTCCTAATCCCAATCTTTTAAATATTGATAAGGCATAAGGTTGATGCTTTCTCCTAAATCACTTAAAGCTTTCCCATAAAATATGTCTCCTATTGCACATGGAATTTTAAAGCTACCAAGATCTTTAAGCTTCTCAGAAATTTTTTTTCTGAATTATAATATTGCACTTCTTACTAAGTGAAACAGCCTCATTATATTCAAACTTCCTTTTTCAGTTAAGAATAATATTCATAAACTTCACATAGCTTGACATTTGTTCTAAGGCTTCAGCAAATAAAATATTGATTGTAAGTTTCTTAAAAATTTTTAAAAATTTTGAAATTTGCTTATCCAACCTTTGTTGTCGAAGCCTCTGAGGAAATAAAGGTGTTTCTTTTTCCAAATCAACAGGAAAGATAAATTGATCCACTTTTAGTAGGAAATCTTCTATAAATCCTTTAAGGGATGTTATCGAATGATCTGCTAGCTACGGAGTTATAGTAGTAGGGGTTATTTCTCCTAATCCCAATCTTTTGAATATTGATAATGTCATAAGGTTAATGTTTGCACCNCACTAGGAAATCTTCTATAAATCCTTTAAGGTATGTTATCGAACGATCTGCTAGCTACGGAGTTATAGTAGTAGGGGTTATTACTCCTAATCTCAATCTTTTGAATATTGATAATGTCATAAGGTTAATGTTTGCACCTAAATCACATAAAGCTTTCGCATAAAATTTGTCTCCTATTGCACATGGAATTATAAAGTTACCAGGATCTTTAAGCTTTTCAAGAAGCTTTACCTAAATTATAGCACTACTCTCTTCACTAAGTGCAACAGTCTCATTATTTTCAAACTTCCTTTTCCTGTTGATAATATCCTTCATAAACTGTAAATACTTTGTCATTTGTTCTAAGACTTCAACAAATGACATATTAATTATAAGCTTCTTAAATATTTCCAGAAATTTTGAAAATTGCTCATCCAACTTCTACTGGCGAAGTCTCTGAGGAAATGGAGGTGGTGGTTTTTCCAAATCAATTTTTAGTGGAGAAATAGGTCTTTCAGAATCTTTTAGAGCATCCTCTTTTGATTCTTCAATTTCTTCTCTCTCAACTTCAATTTCTTTTTGAACTCTACCTTCCAACTTTCTTCCGCTTCTAAGTTGAATGGCTTTTACTTGCTCTTTATTCTGGTCTTTTGGATTTGATTCAATATTAATAGGAAGTATTCCATGGGATCTATTACTTAATGAATTTGTTATTTGCCAAAGTTGATTCTCAATATTTTTAATTGTAGCTCCTTGACTTTGTAATTGATTTCCCATATGTAACACCACTTCTTCTATAGACAGCTTCTTCTCCTTAAATTTTGTATTACTATTGAAACCTAGAGAATAAGTTGATCAATAATTATTATTTCCTTGATTGTTCTAGTTTCCCAATGGGTTTACATGGTTGTTCCCCCATTGCTGATTATTATCACCTTAATTATTGTTCCAGATCAAGTTGGGATGGTTTTTCCAACCTGGGTTACAATAATTTGAATATGGGTTATTCTGTTTGTTACTTATGGCATTCAAAATTTCTAATGATGCTTGAGAATCTACCATTTAGCCTAATGAGTTCTCTTCAATCATTAAAATTGGTTGAGAAAAATTCATTCCAAATTGGTCTAACTTCCTTGAAATTGCAAAAACTTGATTTACTAACATAGTGAATGCATCAGTTTCATGAAAATTGGTTACTTTCTTAGGATTCACCCTCTCAGAAGGCCATAAAAAATTATTGGTAGTCATTTCTTCAATTAAAGCATAGGGGTCATGAAATGGTTTTGACATCAATGAACCACCAACAGCGGCATCGATAATTGATCTAAGAAATCCAACTAATCCATTATAAAAAGTTTGAATTATTAACCAATCTAGTATAGCATAGTGTGGACACTTTCTTAAGAGTTNTAATTATTGTTCCAGATAAAGTTGGGATGGTTTTTCCAACCTGGATTACAATAATTTGAATATGGGTTATTCTGCTTGTTACTTATGGCATTCAAAGTTTCTAATGATGCTTGGATATGGGTTATTTTGCTTATTATTTATGGCATTCAAAGTTTCTAATGATGCTTGAGAATCTAAGCCTAATGAATTCTCTTTCAATCATTGAAATTGGTTGAGAAAAATACATTCCAAATTGGTCTAACTTCCTTGAAATTGCAAAAACTTGATTTACTAACATAGTGAATGCATCAGTTTCATGAATATTGGTTACTTTCTTAGGATTCACCCTCTCAGAAGGCCATCAAAAATTATTGGTAGTCATTTCTTCAATTAAAGCATAGGCGTCATGAAATGGTTTTGACATCATCAACAGCGGCATCGATAATTGATCTAAGAAATCCAACTAATCCATTATAAAAAGTTTGAATTATTAACCAATCTGGTATAGCATGGTGTGGACACTTTCTTAAGAGTTCTTTAAATCTTTCCCATGCTTCATAAATAGATTCCCCTTCAAACTGATTAAAAGATGTAATATCATTTCTAAGCTTCATAGTTTTTTATGGTGGAAAATATTTAGCAAGGAATTTTTGTGCTAAATCACTTCAAGTTCTGATAGATGCAGGTGCTAACGAATTCAACCACCTCTTAGCTCTATCCCTCGGTGAGAAAGGAAATAACCTAAGTCTTATGGCATCATTTGATACACCATTATATTTAAATGTAGTGCACAATACTTGAAAATTGGCAAGATGTAAATTAGGACATTCAGTTGGTGATCCTCAANACATAGTGTGGACACTTTCTTAAGAGTTCTTTAAATCTTTCCCATGCTTCATAAATAGATTCCCCTTCAAACTGATTAAAAGATGTAATATCATTTCTAAGCTTCATAGTTTTTTATGGTGAAAAATATTTAGCAAGGAATTTTTGTGCTAAATCACTTCAAGTTCTGATAGATGCAGGTGCTAACAAATTCAACCACCTCTTAGCTCTATTCCTCAGTGAGAAAGGAAATAACCTAAGTCTTATGGCATCATTTGATACACCATTGTATTTAAATGTAGTGCACAATACTTGAAAATTGGCAAGATGTAAATTAGGACATTCAGTTGGTGATCCTCAAACTGATTATTTAACACCATTTGGATAATAACAGGTTTAAGCTCAAATGAATTAGCCACTACATTAGGTTTTTGAATACAGTAGGGTNACAAACTGATTATTTAATACCATTTAAATAATAACAGGTTTAAGCTCAAATGAATTAGCCACTACATTAGGTTTTTGAATACAGTAGGGTTGGCATAATCTCTTAAAGGTCTAAATCTTGTTGAAAGCATTTTGATCATTTTGGTTTGCCATTTTTGTAATTTTTTTTTAATTTTTCAAGATTTTTAATTTTTGTGGTTCTTCTGATTTTTTTAACAGTTCTCTCTAATTTAGAATCGTAAGNCTGAAAGCATTTTGATCATTTTGGTTTGTCATTTTTGTAATTTTTTTTTTTATTTTTCAAGATTTTTAATTTTTGTGGTTCTTCTGATTTTTTTAACAGTTCTCTCTAATTTAGAATCATAAGGCACTAGTCCTTTAGAACCTGAACTATGCATACACTAACATAAAATAAAATAGAACTAAACACATAAAAAATAAAATACAACAACTTAAAGTTAAAATAATACTTTCTAAAAATAGAATTTTTTTTTAAATCAATAGATTCTTTTCAATTTTTGCTTCACTTCCCTAACAACGGCGCTAAAAACTTGATCCCTGATAACTGCTTATATGAAATAGTATAAGAATAATTCTAATTATATTTTTCACTTATATTTTCTTATTTATGAACAAAATCAAAACTTGATCCTGAAGAAGAATGAGAATTTAACTTTAAATTTATATATATTTGGATACTACGCAAGTATACGTATCATTATCAAGTAATATATGANCCTTATTTACCAACAAAATCAAAACTTGATCCTGAAGAAGAATAAGAATTTAACTTTAAATTTATATATATTTGGATACTACGCAAGTATACGTATCATTATCAAGTAATATATGACTTTTTGATTAAGACCTGAATGTTGAACCCACTGGGAAGATATGCAATATGCACTTTTTGGAAAACTTTCTATTTTAAAAAAGATTATTATTTAAACTAAAGACATTTTTATAGTAAAGAAAATTTAAATATTTTTGAAAATTTTAATATTTTGACAAAAATAGTACAAACTTAAAAAAGATAACTTGTGTTTTTGTAGAAGAAAAATACTAAATATGAAAATATCTTTCTCCTTATCATGAATCAGTATTAAGTATAGGAATTCTTTTGTGGAAGTATGCATATTTTGTTGAGCTAAATAGGATCAATAATATTTGTTACCCTTACTAGAGATGCTATAAAGAACATTAGCTAATTTAAAGTTTGAATAGCTCTAAAGACCAACTAGGCAGGGAAGATACTAGCTCTCACTCTAGAGTTCCCTCGATTCCCTTGACCTGGGGGCTAAAATCTCGTATCAGAACCTAAAATAATAAGCCAAGTTGTGGGCTTTAACCTGTCACTTTAAAGTCCTCTAACTCTACACCTTTCAATGAATATTTCTATATTTATTTGTACTCAATCATATGAACTACATTCTCATTCATGCAACCTCATCTGATTCTTTCCAATTATTGACAGAGACAATACCATCTCGGTTCTTACATGTTATCATAATAAATTTTAACATCTGGATTAATCAATTCAAGAAGTAAATGAAGTACATGAATTTAAATCATCACAACTTCTTCCAACATTAAAGATCAATACTCTCCATAAACTCCATCCAACACTTAATTACTTATCATTATAAGAATAAAGATAAAGAAAACTACTCAGAATCCATGGAGAAAAACAAAACCACACTTTAGTTTAAAAGTAAAAATCATTGTCAAATCAACAACAAGTCTCAATTAAAACCAAAAATAGTCTAAAACAAAAGATAAAAACTTATCTCTCAAGTCCTCCACCAAACTCTTAAAGTTCCTTTGAATCTCTTATCTTTTACAATGCTCTCAATATAAAACTAGAAATAAAAAAAGGATAAATATGTGGTGCCTGAAAATCTCTCCAACTAACTCCTCGATTTTAGAACTTTCAAAACTTTCACAGTACTTTCAGGACCTCCACAACTTTTCGGACCTTTTTAGGACCTCTTTCAAAGTCCCAATCTTCCTTCTTTTATAATTCTCCAAAAGGTGTCTTGGTATCTCTTCAAAATATTTCTTGATTTGATGTATTTCCCTAAGAAATGCATCTTTTTGCAATAATTTTCATCCATGGTGGTTGTAACCACCTATTAAGCCAATAATTGCCTCAAAAAACTCTTCAAAATTCATAGAAACCAAATTTACTCATCCAATAACTGCAAGTTGTGCTTAAGCGTGGGACCTCTAGCACTTAGGCACGACCTTCTCTGTTTACCCGGCGCTTAAGCACCAGATCTGACGCTTAGGCGCCAAAACACTTTTGCACATTTTTCACCTATTTGCACCAAATTGATCCTTTTTCACTCCTTTAAGCATTTTTCACCTTTTTACCTGTACCTGAAAGAAAAACAGAAATACCTTCTATTAAAGTGGAATATCTCAAAAATAGGTATAAAAAAGTGTCTAAAAATACTTTAAATTTTAGGTCTATCAAAATCCCCCAAACTTAAAATTTTACTTGTCCTCAAGTGACACTTCAATCTTTAAAAACTAATTATGTATGATATGTATATGAGCCTTAGATTTAGAAATATAGTAGTCCAATTTAGAAAAAATATTCAGTAAATGAGACCAACTTAAAACTTAAAAATTTTTACTGTTAAGAAAGATGATAATTTATATTTCTATCTAATTTAGAAATATTGTAAGTCTTCAAATTTAGAGTTTAGTTCTTTTATTATCTCCCCTTAAAAATTTTTATTAAAAATAATTTTATTTACTATATTATATCCATAAGCTTAAGATTCTCTCAAGTCTTATACTTTAAAAAGATCAAATGTAGAACCAATTTTTGATTAGGCACTAATCCTCAAGCTTCTCCTCCCTTTTATTTTTTTCTTTTTCATTTTTCTATTTTTTTCTTTTTCTCTTCTTTTTTTTCTCTTTTTCTTTTGTTTTCTTTTTAGGCAAGGATTACTATATCGGGATAGGCCTTTAATAATTTTGAACTCTACTTTTCATTTTCTAAAGCAAAGTTTTGATACAAAACTTTTACTTATAAATATAATAATAGCTTTGAAAATTATTTTTAANCGTTAAGAAAGATGATAATTTATATTTCTATCTAATTCAGAAATATTGTAAGGCTTCCAAATTTAGAGTTTAGTTCTTTTATTATCTCCCCTTAAAAATTTTTATTAAAAATAATTTCACTTACTATATTATATCCATAAGCTTAAGATTCTCTCAAGTCTTATACTTTAAAAAGATCAAATGTAGAACCAATTTTTGATTAGGCACTAATCCTCAAGCTTATCCTCCCTTTTATTTTTTTCTTTTTCATTTTTCTATTTTTTTCTTTTTCTCTTCTTTTTTTCTCTTTTTCTCTTGTTTTCTTTTTAGGCAAGGATTACTATATCGGGATAGGCCTTTAATAATTTTGAACTCTATTTTTCCTTTTCTAAAGCAAAGTTTTGATACAAAACTTTTACTTATAAATATAATAATAGCTTTGAAAATTATTTTTAATAAATAAATTTAAGTATTAAAAAATAAAAGTCTAAATTTCTAAAATTTTCAAAAAATACAAATGTTTCCACTAAAGATAGTTATTTATACTAATCATTTTCTACACTAAAAACTTTTAACTTAAAGTTGTTCTTCAGTACTCAAATTTTCAACTAAATTCTCTTACTCATTTTTAAAATCAAATTTTACTTCTCTAATATAACTTCATATACATGATCAATTTTTNACATTTTCTTAAGTTTTAAATTTAAGACCTAAGTTAGCAAGATTTTCAACTTTACAAAAGACATAGAATTAAGTTAAGTTCTAAACTAACTAAATCACAGAACTCACAACAGTTACTACCCTAGAATTTTAAAATAAACTACTAACTAACACAAACATTACAATAAAAGTAAAATTAAATGTCTCACACATCATAATATCTAAATAAGTAAAATTACATACATGTTTCAAGTCCAAAACATGAAACCACATCACATCACAATTCTCACATAAACATAAAAAGAAAAACCACATCACAAAGCTCAAAACAACACATAGATGCAAATGTAGCAAGCCCGGACTACATAGTTCATATCATATTACAATCATAAAATAAGTCTCTTACTCTACTCTTCATCCTCTAAATCACCGCTATCTTAAACTTTTGCAGGCTCATAATCAGAGTATCTTGGATATGGAGGAAATTGCACTCCTTGGTTACCCCTAATGAGGCTCTCCAAAGATGAGTGGAATTTCTCGTTATAATCATTTTTTCTCCTATTATACTTATCAGTATGCTCTGCAAAATGCTCTAAATTTAGTACCCTAATATTATCCATCATCCTTTGCAATAATTGATCTTGGGTCTTAGTAAGCTCACCTCTAGATGTATAAGCACGTGAGGTAGATGGTCTAGATGAAGAAGCAGCAGAGGTAGAAGCAGCAGACGTCTCCATTCCATAGTTTCTAGAAAATCTTCCTCTCCAGCTAAAAATTGAATGCTCAGAATAAGTCTTCACATTTACCTTAGTGATGGGCTTTAGAGGTAACAACACTTCCTCCCAGCTATCATATTTAACTCCAGCCTGCTCACAAAAAGAAAAGATTAAGGAAGCAAATCCCAGACTTGTAGTAGTAACGACAGTGGCAGAACTGATGATAGTCTTATAAATCAAAGCTCTTATGTTGATGAGCTTTCCTTCCTTGATACAATAAGTTAACGTAGCTCTCTCTCTCTCTCTCTTTTTTCACTTCAGTAAGATGATTTGTTGGTAGCAGACGAGCAGAAATAGAATAATGTCAAGTCTTTGAAGGTGCACATAACTTTAAAGTTGGGAAGTTGACTCTCCTCTCATTAGGGATCTTCCAAAGTCCTCTCCCAATAGTTAAGTAAGATATAATCTCATCTAATTCCACTTCAGTCAGACTACAATTTGCATAAAAACATAACATATCTGGTGGTAGATGATAAATTAAGTCGAAGACCTCCAGTGAAAAAGGTACCAACTTTCCTCGAACCATGACTCTATTGTCTACAGCCTCAAGGAGGTTTGCATAGAACTCCCTAACAATAAAAATAACTGCCACGGCACAGAAACAATAGAATCATTCCTACTGTCAGCGAACGATCAAATCCTTTACGTCTTCACCAGGATTCCTAAAACACTGCTTCTGAATTAGTTTTCATGATTGCAACACATCACTGTATCGATCCTAAGCCTTAGAACTAACAAATTTACTCGAATAAAAAAAGCTTTTTCCTTTACTCCTCTTCATTCTTGGTGTCATTCCACAAATTTTGTAAATTCCAAAAATAACTTCAAAAATCAAGTCTAAATTACTAAACTAAACTTCCAAAGTATAATCTACACTTCCCATGCAATTTTCATAGATTTTTTTCTCATTTTTTACCATGAATAGCGAATTTTTGAATTTCTCTAAATGTGCACAAAATACGTAGTGAACATCCAAAATTTTTGCATAGAAGTAAAGCTCTTACCTCAAG
>JXCR01080648.1:13137-29980 GCA_002079205.1 Phalaenopsis hybrid cultivar
TATATATATATATATATATATATATATATATATATATATATATATATATATATATATATATATATATATATATATATATATATATATATATATATATATATTGGGATACTACTAAGTATACGTATTGTTATCAAGTTATATATGACTTTTTTTATTAAACCACAAATATTGAATCTACAGGGATTGTTCACAATATGCACTATTAAGTAACAAACTTCTTTTTCAAAATAACAATTACTTAAATTAAAGATATTATCACAGTAATTAAAGTTAAATTTGTTTTGGTATTTTTGATATTTTGATAGTATAATAACAACTTCTAAAGATAACTTGAGTTTTTGTAAGATAAGAAGCACTGAATTTGAAATATATTTTTCCTTATCAAGAATTAGTAATAAGTATATGAATTCTATTGTGAAAGTATGCAAAATTGTGTTGTGTCAAATAAGAGCAATATTATTCTTTACCCTTACTAGAGATGCTATAAAGAATATTGACTAATTTAAAGTGTGAATATTTCTGAAGACCGGCTAGGCATGGAAGATAAAGAAAACTACTCAGAATTCATGGAAAAAGATAAAAAAATTTAAAATATAAAGAAAACTACTCAAAATTTGAATATTTAAGGAAAAAGATAAATAAAACTATTAGAATTTTTCTTCAGGTACAACTTAAAAGTTTGAATATTTAAGGAAAAATGATAAAAAAACCTACTCAGAATTCATGGAGAAAGTAAAACCACACTTTAGTTTAAAAGCAGAAATCATTGTCAAACTAGCAAGAAGTCTCAATTAAAATCAAATGTAGTAATAAAAAGATAGAAACTTATCTCAAATCCTCCACAAAACTCTTGAAGTTTCTTTGAATCTTTTCTCTTCTTACAACACTCTTAACTCTCAAAAACTAGAAAATAAAACTAAAATAAAGGTAGACATTGACGTCTTACAGTCTCTCCCAGAAATCACAACGAAGAAGAATATAAAAGAAACACTTGGAGAGACTAGAAGTAGCCCCTCAGAAAGTCTCGAGCCTCTCTTTTTATAGTTTTCCAAGATGCGTCTTGACATCTCTTCAAAATGTGTCCAAATTCAATATATTCTCCAAATGATGTCTCCTTTCACAAGTATTTTAACCATATTTTCGTTTACCCTTTTTAGCTAATTGGTGCATCAAATGTCCCTTCAAAATTTATAAAAATGAATTAACCCGTAAAGTAACGCTTATGCGCGGGGCCTCTGAAGCTTAGGCGCGGCCTTCTCTGTTTCACTGTGGCTTAGGCGCCAAAATACTTTTGTATCGTTTTTTTCATTTTTGCTCCATATTTGATTCTTTTTTCAGTCCTTTTTGTCATTTTTCACCTTTTTAGTTGTACCTGAAGAAAAAAACACACAAATATTTTCCATTAAAACACAATTTCTCAAAAATAGAAATAAAAATGTGTATAAAAGCACTATATATTTTAGGTGTATGAGAATCTCTCAAACTTAAAATGTTATTTGTCCTCAAATAACACTTCAATATTTAAAAATTAAATAAGTATGATTATGTATATTGTTGAGGAAGGTGGAGACCCGGTCCACTTCCTATTACGACAAATTTTTTGATAAATTGATTCTAATTTATCTGCTCTTAATTATTTTCCTTATGTATTTTATTCCCTGTCATAACTTGATGATTCCCAATTTTTTATTTAAAGCAGTTGCCTTCTATTGACAGGAAGAATTAAGAAAAGCTTAATTAATTAATTAAGCTTTACCAAATTAATCTCCTGCCCCTCTTGTTGCTATAGAGAAAAAGACAATGAATATGATAGCTTGCCTTAATGGGCTTTATATGGGTCATTAAAGCATGATTCCATGGAATCATGAAATTAAGGGCTACCAAAATAAGCTATATACTGTGAAGCTTTAAAAGAGGCTCCGATTACAGGGATGGGTGTTACTCTCCAAACAGTTTAAAGTTATCTTTTCTTCTTCTTGGTGTGACTCTCGGTTTAGAGAGAGAAAAGGTGAGAGAAAGAGAGAGAGAAGGTGAGAGAAAGAGGATGTGGTCAACGGTGTAATCCACAAAGCTAATAAAATCATCTGCAGCTCCGTGGACGTAGGCAATTTGCCGAACCACGTAAATCTTGTGTCACCTTTTCTGGTGTGATTTTTCTCGATCTATTTTTCGCTTTATTGTCGTTGTTTTTCATAACAATTGGTATCAGAGCTTTGGTTCGAGGCTGAAAGAAAATGAAGGGCAGAGACGAAGTGATGGCATTGGGGATCGAGAAGTTCATTGGCACGGATTTTAGTTACTGGAGAATGCAGATAGAGGACTACCTCTATGGGAAGAAACTTCACCTGCCGTTGTTGGGAAAGAAGCCGGAAAAGATGGACGAGGCGGAATGGAATATGTTGGATCGACAGGTTCTGGGGGTTGTTCGATTAACCCTGTCAAGATCCGTTGCTCATAACGTCATCAAGGAGAGGACTACTGTAGATCTCATGGTAGCTTTATCAGACATGTATGAAAAGCCATCAACGAATAATAAGGTGCACCTGATGAAAAAGTTATTCAACCTGAAGATGGCGGAAGGTGTGTCTGTTGCTCAGCACCTGAATGAGTTCAATAATATCACTAATCAATTATCATCTGTTGAAATTGATTTTGATGATGAGATTCGTGCGCTGATATTGTTGGCGTCATTGCCAAATAGCTGGGAAGCCATGAGGATGGCAGTAAGCAGTTCTGCAGGTAAATCTAAACTAAAATATGATGATATACGTGATTTGATTTTGGCTGAGGAGGTGCGCAGGAAAGATTCTGGCGAGACCTCGGGTTCGAGTTCGGCACTGATTGTTGATTCTAGAGGCAGATCACGGGACAGGAACTCAAACAGAGGAAGATCAAAATCAAAGTCTGGTCAGCAGGCAACCTGCTGGAATTGTGGCAAAGTTGAACAAGTTCCCGTGTGTAAGTTTTCTGTAAAGACTCCATCTCCTCAACCATTGCACCCATCCATTTCTCTTTATCTTAGCTAGTGATGTCTCCTTGAAAAGTGGTTGGATCATCGCTGCTGATGAGAAGTGCACAAGAGACCAAATCTTGATAACCCAATCTGCTAAGAGGTCTTATATTGGAGTTTCTCTGTCTGTCTCTGGCTAGATTATAACTCTGCAGATCATCTGGAATGGAATCACCAGATGTTGGATTTAAACCTTCAACTCTCTCAGTTGTTTGTGGATGTTGTTCTAAATCCATCTGCACTGCATCTAAACTGGAACTGTTCCCTGACACCTTGTCTTGATTTTGCTGCAACATGTATTGTTCATCAAAAACTGCATCTCTGCTGATCACCATTTTCTTTGCAATCAGATTTTAAAACTTGTATCCTTTCACACCTTTCTTGTAGACCAGAAAGATGCACTTCTTGGATTTTCATCAAGTTTTGATATTTCATCTCTAGGTAAATGCACATAAGCAGGACAACCAAAAATCCATAAATGATCGAAATTAACTGGATTACCTGTTCACACCTCTTCTGCGACCTTGCCACCCAACGATGCTCGAGGTAAATTATTGATGAGATAACATGTCATATTCACAGCGTCTACCCAGAAACTCTTAGAAAACCCTGCATTCAGTCTCAAGCATCTTGCCCTTTCAGTTAAGAACCCGTTCATCCTTTCTGCCACACCATTCTGTTGTCGCGTCTTGAGCACTGAAAATGCCTCTGAATCTCATGCTCCTCACAGAACTTCTGAAATTGTGAATCTGTGTACTTCGTGTCATTATCAGAGCTTAAGTACTTGATTTTTCTACCACTTTGGTTCTCCACCTTAGCTTTTTACAGCTTGAATTTAGATAATACTTTAGATTTATGCTTCAAGAAATACACCCAAACTTTCTTGGAGAAGTAATCAATAAATGTAACGAAATACTGAGATTCTCCTAATGACAATTCTCTGAAAGGGCTCCATACATCAGAAGGCTCATAATCAATAATCTCTTCAGTTTTATGTTTTTCAGTCATGAAACTGACTTTTAATATCTTTTCTAAGAACACAGAACTTACAAAGATCGAGCTTACAGCTTTTAACACCATGCAGTATGTTTCTTCTATGCAATTCTGCCACCCCACGTTCACTAAGATGACCCAGACACATATGTCATAGCTTTGTACTATCATCATCTGACTCCACAAAATAGACTCTACCTACAAGTGTACTCCCCAACAGTCTATAGATATTACATGCAGTTAACTTTCCTTTCATCACAGTCAGTGCACCCTTTACAATTCTGATGGTTTCCCTATCCTCATCTTCCTTAGGAATAAAACCATTTCTATGTAAAGTGCCCATGAAAATTAAATTTTTCTTTAAATTTGGAATATTTCTGACATCACATAATGTTCTAATTGTGCCATCATATATCTTAATTTTGATTTTTCCAATACCAGCAATATTGCAACATCTATCATCACCTAGATAAACTGAGCCAGAATTAGTTGACCTGTATGAAGTAAACCACTCACTGTTAGGTGCTATGTGATAAGAGCCTCCTGAATCAAGAGTTCATGCATCCATGAACAGAGTAGTTGAAACTGAAAGCATATCACCATCAATGCAATCTAAATTGTCACTCAGCACCACATTTACAGACTCTGATGATCCATCACCTTTCTCCCCAGTCAGCTTCTTGAGCTTTTGACAATCTCTCTTCATATGACCTGGCTCCTTGCACTTGTAACAATGAATCGTCTTTTTGCCTTTGGACTTTGATCTGGATTTTCACCTTCCAGATCCCTCCTCTTTCTTCCTTCCACGATCCTTCTTACCCTTAACATATAAACTGTTGTCATGAGAGATTTTCCCTGCATTCTGCTTCCGCTGGTTATGAGCCAACAATGCTGCAGTAATCTCATCAACTTTGATAGTTTCTTTCCCATATGTCAGAGTAGTGACCAGATGTTCATAGGAAGAAGGTAGTGAACACAACAAAATCATTGCTCAGTCTTCATCATCAATACTCACATCAAGCTGTGATAAATCCATGATTATTTGATTGAAGCCATTAACATACTGTGCCAGATCAAATCCTTCTTTCATATTCAGTCCATATAGCTTTTGCTTCAGATACAATTTATTCGTTAGAGATTTAGCCATAAGAGATTCCAATTTCTTCCATACCTCCTATGGAGATTTCAGATTCATCACATGATACATAACCTCATCTGTCAGACATAAACGTATGGTTGTTGTCGCTTGTTGTTGCAATTCTTCCCAATATTCATCCTTCATGGCATCTGGTTTTGTTGCCCGTGAAGCCTTCAAGATTTCCTATTGCGCCAACAGATCTTTTACCCTTGTTTATCACAATTTGAAGTTATTAGTTCCATGGCCTCGAATTTCACAGAAGAAATTGTCATCTGAAAATTAATCCTGCAACGAACATTTTCTGCAAATTCCTTCAAGATCCTTTCCAATTCCTTGCCTTTCTAATAATCAGACCGCAGCTAAGGAAACAAATCTTCCGCGCCTCCCAACAAAGGAAATTTTGGAAACGGAAAGAGCATCAGCCAAAATTTCGTCTCCAGCAAGGAGTAATCGGACCGCAGGATTCCTTCCAATTTCTCCTTCCGCGAAGGATTTTCGGAAATCGCTTTCCAAATTTTCTTCTCCTTAACCGAGATTCCCTTCCTTCGCTGAATCAAATCCTCCCAGAGGAAAGGAAATCTAATATTTTTTTAAAGTAAATTGTGGATGAAAATCTTCTTCTCCAGCAAAGGAAATTGCCTCAGCCCAAGGAAAGCTAATCTCCTCCAGATTCCAGGGGGAATCTTCTAAATTGGCGAACCTCCCTATTCCATTCGTGATACTCGCTCCGCCTGTTCCTTCACTCCGCTCTGCAAAAGGAATCCTTCACTTCTAGCTTCCGATTCTGCCTCCCAGCAAAGAAAATTTGGGCCAGGGCAACAAAATTAAAATCTTCTGATTTCTCCTCCTTAGCCGCCTCCCGCAATGTTCACGAATTCACCTGTGGTCACGAATTCACTCGCCGCCCGCCGCAGCAAGAAGCCTTGCTAGACTCACTGCACAAGCAAGCCTCGCCGAACGCCTATCCGAAATTTTTCTGTCAAATTTCTCTTTTCTGTGCATTCTGATATCACTTGTTGAGAAATTAGGGCGAAAAAATAATAATAATCGACACAAATCCAGAAGAACACACAGAAATTTATGAGGTTCGGCAAAGTGCCTACATCCTCGGGAGTAGAGCGACAACTTTCTTAATTATTCAAAAAAGAGTTACATAACACATAATATGAGATTACACCTAAAGTTACATACAGACCTATTTATAACCCTAGAAAACCATGAAGTACAATATGTAATTACCAAATTTCCCATGTACCTCACCCCCAACCCACATAAGAAAACTCCCCTGATTTTGACAGATTCTTCCGCTCCGCTTTGTTCCAGCATCTGTCCCTTATATGGTATATGAGTCATACCATAACAAAATGTGATTATGTGAATCTTATTTATGACATAATTTAAAAAAAAGTATCTTTAAATATTACGCTACTAATTAGAACTTGACTGAATTAAAAATTATTTGATTTACTTTGACGATATATAATAATATATAATGAAAATTATATTCTGTTAATCTAAAACAAATCAGTAGTTTTACAATTCATTTAATATAATTTACATCAGAATATTCTTGCATAAATGTTCACCAATATCAAACCTAAGTAATGCTGCAGTGTTAATCTAAAAAAATCAAATTTTTTTAACATTGATTTTTTATCATTTTAAGGATTGGTGAGTGAACTCGAATGTGGGACACATCAATTCAGTTCGCTTAAACATTGTTTTGAATAATTAACCTTCGTTAGGACTATAAATGAACCAATGCACTTGATGAACAGCTCGAATTCGACTCGATCAATATTCAATCATGTTTGTTTAGATTAATAAATAAATAAGTTTGAAATTTTGTTAAGAGCTTCGAGCTTAAATAAACCAAATTTAAACATAATTCAACTCACTTATTAATATTCAAGAACAAACTCGATTGGGTTTTGAATTTTTTTCTTCTTGTTCGAGGAGATTTTTTTTATTTATTTGGTCTGTATCCTTTCCTAACTTTGAGATTTAACTATTCTTTTGAAATTTTATTCCGGTGATCTCAAACACTTTGTTTGCTTCATTAAACTT
Source organism: Phalaenopsis hybrid cultivar (assembly GCA_002079205.1). Classification (NCBI taxonomy): domain Eukaryota; kingdom Viridiplantae; phylum Streptophyta; class Magnoliopsida; order Asparagales; family Orchidaceae; genus Phalaenopsis; species Phalaenopsis hybrid cultivar. Next base: position 20,346 of record JXCR01080648.1, read on the forward strand.
TGATGGAATTTCAACCATTTAATGACGTTTAATTTTGTATTTGTATTATTTATCTTGGCTACTCTTTGTTCATCTAGTGGGTAGAGTTTAATTCGGCCGTCTTAGAAGATAATTTGCTTTAAAGAATTGATGTTTTATCTACCTTTTGAGATATTATTTTCACTGAATTTGGATGAATTTTATCGGTTATGATTATGAGTTTGGTTAGGCACTTATTTTTTTATTTTTCTTCCATTTTTTTTGGGTTTTCATTGTGAAGTGCTTTAATTTTGGTTATTTGATTCTTACTTTTGTTCTTATGAACTTTTGGTTTTGGTTTTTTTTCGATTTTCTAATTTTTTTTATGTCTTTTGGTATTGGNATTTTTCTTCCTTTTTTTTTTTTGGGTTCTTATTGTGAAGTGTTGCTTTTTTGTGTTTATATATTTTTTTTTGTTTTGGTTGGATTGTGTTGGCTTCCTTTGGCTTCGATTTTTATTTAGTGCTTTAATTTTGGTTATTTGATTCTTATTTTTGTTCTTATGAACTTTTGGTTTTGGTTTTTTTTCGATTTTCTAATTTTTTTTATGTCTTTTGGTTTTGGTAGTAGATCATTGGGGTCTTGTTTTGCTTGGTTTGATTTTGGAGGTGCTCTTAATTCAGATTCTAGTAGATGTTGTGTCTTTTGTTTATTGTCGCTTTATCTTGGGTATACTGTTTGGTTCTTCCTATTTGAGGGTCTCGTGGCTGCTGATTCGATTAGTTATTGTGGTTTCATCATCGAATTCTTTTGATGGCTAATTCTGTTGGATTTGGAGATGGTTCTATTACTGGCGAATTCTATTGGCTGTCGAATGGATTTGTTGATCGTTGTTGAAAAAGTGATGAAGGTCCTCTTGTGACTTATTTGAGCTTGGTTTTGGGCTACTATTTGGTGTCTTTATTATAGTTATATATTTGTATTGCTCTTTCTTTTACTTTCTAGGGTTTGGTTTGTGCTGTGTTTTATTTTCTTTTCAGGTATAATTACAAAAACATCACTTAAAACATTGATATTTATAATCTAATCACCCAGTTGATTTTTTTAACCACCCAACTGATGTATTTGCGCATGTCACAATAAAACTATTGAGGATTTGATTAAAAAAAACAAACTTGTTTGTTGTTTAACAATTTTATTAAATGATCTATACGTATATAATATATTTTTTAAATAAAANATTGGTAGTAGATTATTGGGGTCTTGTTTTGCTTGGTTTGATTTTGGAGGTGCTCTTGATTCATATTCTAGTAGATGTTGTGTCTTTTGTTTATTGTCGCTTTATCTTGGGTATACTGTTTGGTTCTTCCTTTTTGAGGGTCACGTGGCTGCTGATTCGATTAATTATTGTGGTTTCATCATCGAATTCTTTTGATGACTAATTCTGTTGGATTTGGAGATGGTTCTATTACTGGCGGATTCTATTGGCTATCGAATGGAATCGTTGATCGTTGCTGAAAAAGTGATGAAGGTCCTCTTGTTACTTATTTGAGCTTGGTTTTGGGCTACTATTTGGTGTCTTGATTATAGTTATATATTTGTATTGCTCTTTCCTTTACTTTCTAGGGTTTGGTTTGTGCTGTGTTTTATTTTCTTTTCAGGTATAATTACAAAAACATCACTTAAAACATTGATATTTATAAATTAACCACCCACGTGATTTTTTTAACCACCCAACTGATGTATTAGCGCATGCCACAATAAAACTATTGAGGATTTGATTAAAAAAACAAACAAACTTGTTTGTTGTTTAACAATTTTATTAAATGATCTATACGTATATAATATATTTTTTAAATAAAATTTGATTAATTAAAACTTATTTAATAATTTATTTAATAAAAAGATATTATAATTTAATATTAATATACACATAAATTCATATATTTTTTTTTTAATTCAATGAACTAGTTTGTTAGTACTCATTTATATTATTTGATTGTAAGAAAAAGTACTTATAACTTATATATTATTTTATTTACCTTCTACTAACTAGTTAGATGCTAATTTGAACCTATTCGATTGCTTATTTATTTATATAAGATCATTTGCTAAAAACTTCATATAAAATCAAATTCACATTTAAAAATTTAACTTGTTGTACATATCAAATATTCTATTTTTTATGAAATGTATTCATTTGAATTTTTAAATTTTTAATTAGTATAAAAAAACCAAGTACAAATTATATATGAACATTAAAANTACATTATAATTTAATATCAATATACGCATAAATTCATAAATTTTTTTAATTCAATGAACTAGTTTGTTAGTACTTATTTATATTATTTGATTGTAAGAAAATTTACTTATAACTTATATATTATTTTACTTACCTTCTACTAACTAGTTAGATGCTAATTTGAACCTATTCCATTGCTTATTTATTTGTATAAGATCATTTGCTAACAACTTCATATAAAATCAAATTCACATTTAAAAATTTAACTTGTTGTACATATCAACTATTCTATTTTTTATGAAAAGTATTCATTTGAATTTTTAAATTTTTAATTAGTATAAAAAAACCAAGTACAAATTATATATGAACATTAAAATTTTATTGAAGTCGAGTATAAACTGATATTTAAATCTCCTCTAAATTCGAATCAAACATGAACAACTTATGATTCGACCAAAACTAAATTCAAAGCATGACATACCCAACAAAATTCCATTTGATTAGAACGAAGGTTAGTACGACAGACTTATCATATACCATGTCGAAATTAGAAGTCGGTTTTAGATTAGCAATGAGCCACCAAATTCATGCAACGTTGAGCAACATAAATGTAATCACAATTTTCTTTTTCATTTTCATTGTGCGGTCATTGAAGTCGCTGAAGAGATAATAGCCATTGCTGAAAGATAGGCTAGAACTTCTTTAAGAGATAGTATGATTATGTGTATGTGTGGGGAATATTAATTTTGTGTGTACATTGGTGTTTAATCTCTCAGGTTATGACCTTCTGCATGCGTGACCAGCTTTATCATAATATTTATGATTAATGTGAGCAGCCTCAATGTTTTCAATTAAAGGAAGGGTCAGACGGTGAGTCGGCCGGAAGGTGAGGTCGGCCAGATGGCGAAATCAATGCACAATCAAGGGAAAGCATGAGGCGAGATGGCAAACATGGGTACGACATTCGAGACGGCTCACATTTGGCTAAAATCGGTCGGCAAGATGAGATCTCGCTTACGACGAGTGAGAAATGCTCAGGATGCTGGCCATTGGGTATGAGATTCTGCTTGTGTTAGAAAGTTGTTGGCTCCACCATTGGTTGGCAAGGAAGGCTTCTCCAAGTTCATGTTAAAGAGGTCCTACACTATTAGGAAAGGCACATATGCCCGACTTCGGGTTTTCAAAATGTTTTTTTCTCGAGGGGCCTCAACACCTTTCTCGAGGTGCTTGATCATGGCCACCCAACGTATGGTTAGGAAAGGAACAATCATTATTATGGCTTCAAACCTTGGGTTTGAACACCTTCTCCAAACATTGGATTCAATGTAAATAGCCACAGGGCGTGTGATGAAATTTGACCGACCGGACGCAGCTGGTGCAATGTTGGGTGTTCGGCCGTCCGACGAGCAACTAGCGTGACATAAGTGAGTTTTGTGGAGGTGGCCAGATCTGAAAACGTGGAGGAGCCATCCAAAATTCTTTATATGGATTTTTTTGGAGATTGCCGGCGATGATGAGTAAATGGAGTGGATATGCTGCTTGTAAGTTCTCAATGTATGCTTTTTGCTAGAAGTGTATCCTAGAAGTTTTATATTTATTTATTTATTTNACAATCAAGGGAAAGCATGAGGCGAGATGGCAAACATGGGTACGACATTCGAGACGGCTCACATTTGGCTAAAATCGGTCGGCAAGATGAGATCTCGCTTACGACGAGTGAGAAATGCTCAGGATGCTGGCCATTGGGTATGAGATTCTGCTTGTGTTAGAAAGTTGTTGGCTCCACCATTGGTTGGCAAGGAAGGCTTCTCCAAGTTCATGTTAAAGAGGTCCTACACTATTAGGANTGAGTATAAACTTATATTTGAATCTCGTCTAAATTCGAATCAAACATGAACAACTTATGATTCGACCAAAACTAAATTCAAAGCATGACATACCCGACAAAATTCCACTCGATTAGAACGAAGGTTAGTACGACAGACTTATCATATACCATGTCGAAATTAAAAGTCAGTTTTAGATTAGCAATGAGCCACCAAATTCATGCAACGTTGAGCAACATAAATGTAATCACAATTTTCTTTTTCATTTTCATTGTGCGGTCATTGAAGTCGCTGAAAAGATAATAGCCATTGCTGAAAGATAAGCTAGAACTTCTTTAAGAGATGGTATGACTATGTGTATGTGTGGGGAATATTAATTTTGTGTGTACATTGGTGTTTAATCTCTCAGGTTATGACCTTCTGCATGCGTGACCAGCTTTATCATAATATTTATGATTAATGTGAGCAGCCTCAATGTTTTCAATTAAAGGAAGGGTCAGACGGTGAGTCGGCCGGAAGGTGAGGTCGGCCAGATGGCGAAATCAATGCACAATCAAGGGAAAGCATGAGGCNGCAATCAAGGGAAAGCAAGAAGCGAGATGGCGAACATGGGTACAGCATTCGAGATGTCTCACAGTTGGTTAAAATTGATCGGCAAGATGAGATCTCGCTTGCGACGAGTGAACAATGCTCGGGATGCTGGTCATTGGGTATGAGATTCTGCTTGTGTTAGAAAGATGTTGGCTCCACCATTGGTTGGCAAGGAAGGCTTCTCCAAGTTCATGTTAAAGAGGTCCTACACTATTAGGAAAGGCACATATGCCCGACTTCGGGTTTTCAAAATGTTTTTTTCTCGAGGGGCCTCAACACCTTTCTCGAGGTGCTTGATCATGGCCACCCAACGTATGGTTAGGAAAGGAACAATCATTATTATGGCTTCAAACCTTGGGTTTGAACACCTTCTCCAAACATTGGATTCAATGTAAATAGCCACAGGGCGTGTGATGANGAAGGCACATACGCCCGACTTCGGGTTTTCAAAATGTTTTTTTCTTGAGGGGCCTCAACATCTTTCTCGAGGTGCTTGATCATGGACACCCAACGTATGGTTAGGAAAGGAACAATCATTATTATGTCTTCAAACCTTGGGTTTGAACACCTTCTCCAAACATTGGATTCAATGTAAATAGCCACAGGGCGTGTGATGAAATTTGACCGACCGGACGCAGCTGGTGCAATGTTGGGTGTTTGGCCGTCCGACGAGCAACTAGCATGACATAAATGAGTTTTGTGGAGGTGGCCAGATCTGGAAACGTGGAGGAGCAATCCAAAATTCTTTATATGGAATTTTTTGGAGATTGCCGACGATGATGAGTAAATGGAGTGGATATGTTGCTTGTAAGTTCTCAATGTATGCTTTTTGCTAGAAGTGTATCCTAGAAGTTTTATATTTATTTATTTATTTATTTTTTGGTGGTGTTGCTCATTTTCTTGTTAACGACAAGCTCAATGTCCACCGCACCTTAAAGAATATTGAATCCAAATCTGTCCCATAAACCTCGTCGAAGGAGTAGAGCTTTAGACAGAAGGAAAGAGATTGAGCGAGAGAGAGAAAAGGAAGAAGAGAGGAAGACATCCCGGGGGGGTGGGGATGGGGAATGTGGTGTTCCGCGGACTCGTAGACCCGTGTTATTTCATAAATCTTGATTTTACAAGTGTGGGGGAGCCAAGAAGGTCCCCTCCTACATCATAAAACTCTCATATTTATAGAAGATAGGAGGGGTAGAAAATATAAAAAAATTACATATTTAGCCCTGCTTCAGAGAGAAGAGTAAGGCATTTCAGTGCCTTTATCCTTGATCGTCAGATTTGCCTTGAGATCTACGTAAAAAATTTTTTAGTATACCGATAGTGTGGCCAAAATAATGGAAGTTAGAATCTCTGATGTTATATTATAGAGTATCAGAAGCAATATGTAAAGAAGAATCACAATCCATCAATTTGTTCTTTTTAACCTTTCACTTGCACCAACATTGCAATCTGATCATAGTTTTGTAAATTTTGCAATGATATTTTCTTTCTCACAATGACATGTCTGAGATATTTCTTTATTTTGATCATGTTACCTTCAGCCTTAAATTCAAGATACTGAAATTTATCACGACAGTCTGATATTGTTTTTTAATTATTATTGTCTTAACTATGATGATAGTTATTTGTTAGTTGTATGTATTAGACATTTTGTATAGCATAGATGGAGTTAATAAGGTGAGTATATCATTAAGACATTGAACATCGATTGAGCTCTCCTTCTGTCTAATTTTTCTTAGCTGAAATTTGTTTTGACAAGTCTTAAATTTAGACATGTTAAGGCAATCATTTATAATTACAGAATACAACCATATGTAAAAGTGAAACTCAAGCACCATTTGATTGAAAGTTGACACTATGAAATATAGATACATCCATTGCATATATTCTCTCTTCTAAGTATAAATTCTTACGTATTCATATGAAGCAAAGAACATCAGGTGAGAAGTTTTGGACTGCTAACAATTCTGTTGACACAGAGAGAAAAATGTAAGCACAACTTCTTCATTAGAAATTCACAAACAACAATATAATATGATTACAATGTCGAATACATGCAAAAAAAAACTAATTTTTTAAATAACAGAGTTTACAAATACTTTGATAGTGAAAAAGACACATTATAATAGTTAAGACACATATTAATAAGATAATACCTAATAATTTCTATACATTCCTTGTGCAAATCTAAAATACATCATAGGTAGAACAATGGCTTCAATTAACATCGTTAAAAGAAATAAGACGACCTGAAAGTTATTTCTAACCATATTGTTTTGCTTACGTAAAAGACAATAGATGTCGTTAATTCTTGGTTCGTCTTCATCGAATGGAAGAAAATTACAATCACCATTTGTTCGATCTTACAAGCACCGATAAAACCTTCTTCCCATATTCTTACCATTTTGAGTTGTAGATATAAAACATTGCAAATTACATCCACAATAAACTTGAGCGTTATGTAGAACAACCCAAGCTGCAAAAGATTGACTGAAGCCAAGTTTTGTAAACACAACAAATGATATTTAGCTTTTATGACTTTCCTCTCCTATGAAAACATCATAAAATGTGAAAACTCCAGCTTACTAAGAATGCTAACATGGATGCACTAGCCTCGACATCAAATAAAGAAAAAAAAAACTCTTAAGGCATTAAAGGGCAACTCTACAACACTAACCATTATTCTTCATGTAAAAGAGGAAATACACAAAATGTGTTGTGACAACATTTATCATACAATTTCCTAAAATGAAAAATATTTTCACTATTTAATGGCAAAATAACAAAAGTAGCCTTCTACTCATAATAAAATCATTCAGATCTCTACATAATTCTACCACAAAAGTAGGTAGGGACATGCTTCTGCACTTTACACAATAGCAAGTGCTTGAGGGGTTTCCCCTTCTGAATGATAATCTAGGAAATGTACCAAATGTTTTGCAGAAGGAAAAACCCAAGCAAATACAGATTAGCATAAAAAAGACAGAGCAGACAAAAAAATATTTCATAACCAACAAAATTGTTGATAGGATAACAATCTCATTACTGTTCTAGAGGTAACCATTCCTTTTATAATTTAATCTAGAATTTAAGAAGGAGTTTAGTTTTGGAATTAATGCACAAAGCAATGATACTTAATTATAGATCGCCTGATTGCTTCAAAATCATGGAGAGAGGTAGATTGGAGATGGGCTCAGGGGTTGATGTCCTTTGAATCGACCAAATACGCTAGAGATGAATGAAAGAGAAAAGGGAACGAATGGGGGTAAAGAAGATAAACGCCCGTACACCGCATGTTCAGACGACCAACCGTCAGACGTGACGTCATCATACATGTCGTCATACAATGATCAGCTGAAATGAAGACGGAGTAAGTTTAGGGTGTTTAAATTGAAACATTTAAAGTCTTGGGTGGTGAGTATGTAAAAACCCCTAATAATAAAAATAATCATAATATGATTAATAATAATAATAATAATAATAATAATAATAATAATAATAATAATAATAATAATAATAGTAGGGCCAGTCTTAGTAAAAAATTTAGACCAAAGCAAAATTTTATCTAAATGCCTTGCAAAAATTCATCTCAGTTACTTAGTATGCATACCCATGCTTATCCATATTGATTGCATATAGACAATGAACATAAAAAGTATAATGAGTAGGGTTCTTTTGACTAGAGTAACATCCATTAACTCACTAAAATCAAGCAAAAATGTATATTAATTGAAGAAGTATGGAAGTCCTAGAACTCAGGGTTGCTAGCTCAAAGGAGGTTTTCATGTCATTTCTCGATGCAACAATGACACGTATTGTTCAATATAATAATAATTATTATTATAATTTTAAAGTTAATCACTATAGGAGAAAAAAAAATGCTAAAATCGTCTGTTTTTTACATGTCGGAAAAATTGTTTTAATTACCGATGGTTTTGCGACAGTTTCTTATCTTGGTTATTTGCAACGGCATAACTACAACATATACCGTCGCTCATCAATAGTATTTTGTTTTCCGACTATTTTTAGTTACAATCGACAGAATAATCCGTCAGTTATAAGCAAATATTAACTGATAGCTATAGTTCGTCGGTTATCTTCAAACCCACCATCTGGCGGGTGTCCGTCGGGATTTGGTGTCGGTTGCATTTTAACTTTGAAAAGTAATTTTATTATATTCAAAGATAAACTTATACAAAACATACCAAAGTTCACCTAAATATATTCATGTGAAAATAAATATAAAAGTCAAGATATATACATCTTCTTTTGGCAACATAAAAAATAAAAACAGAAATGCAAAGGAAAAATGAAACAAAAATAAAACACATGATTCTAAATAATTATGTTATTAACCAAATAAATTGAGCTATAAAACTACTCAGAGCTATGTAATTAGCTTTAATAGTGGATAAAGTTAAAGAAATTTATTTTATAAAGGGTTAAAAAATTAGCGTTTCAGAGCGAAACCAACCTCTTTTTTGAGGGGGCTAATTGCCTCACTGGACCCAACGTGGAGAGGCGAGGGTCAAAACTGATATATCAAGATGGGCAAAAGGACAAATTTATCTTTTATATAATTGAAAATCTAAATTTGAGTGGGTGCAATTGCCCCCCTGGACTCTAGTTGTGTCCACCCCCGCGTTTTCCTTCTAAAATTTGAAATATGTTTGAGATACTATTCCGATCAACTGTCAGGCTATCGTGGTATGCTTTAAAATGTGTAGCTAAGTCACATGACACAGAATTTTTAGGGTATCACAACTCAATTTTAATGTATAACTACTATTAGATGTGATTCTCTTAGACAAAATTAAAACTGAGGCTACAAACATATAACAAATATAAAATCAAGTCTAATAATAATAAAGTGAATCTATTATTATAGTCCCATTAATGTTTATATAAATAAATTTATTTTATTCTTATAAATTTAATTAATAATCAAGCCCATGTTTATATTAATTTGAATTTCTTAATTACAAATTTTTCAGTCAATGCATTTATAAAAAAAA